>VUQG01014134.1:2824-49873 GCA_015106755.1 Etia nguti | reverse complement strand
CACTGTGTTTCCCTTCACTGCCAGATCAAAGAGAGCCGTGAGTCTTTCTCCCTCCATTATACTCTGGAGCAGTGCCAGCAGCTACATTCAGCCAACCCCAAAGTCTAATCCGTCTCCTGTCACAACACCCAGCCAGGGGTCAAGCTGAAGTGACCCAGTGGCAACCTTGAGACTCGCTTCTTTTTCCAAAGGCAAACGGCCCCCACAGGGCAGGATTAGCCAACACGGATAAGACAACACTGTGAAGTGCCCCGAATCAACAGACTAGAGGGAGCAAGCTCGATTTACAGAGGCACGGATTTGTGCGTGGAAATGTTAAGATTTAAAGTCGAGATCATTCAGTATCAACACTGGTCTATAAAGACCAGAGGACACATCAGCCAAACAGCTTTTATGTATCCAGACTTTTCCTTCACTCATTTTGCTGCACAAGTTCAAATCTATAACCGAGTGAAAGGTGTACAAATGCAACTTTCAGTTGAGGTCTTTACTGTGATGAAGAAAAAAAAAGAGCCTTTCACAGGCTGAACTAATGAGACTCACTATTGCTGACCACAGTTTAAGAGGTTGACAAAATGTTATTCTGAGCTGGAGTTAGCGTGTTGCTTTGAGCTGTTTGTAGAAGTCTTTCTGCTGACTCTAATATTCCTACTGCATCTGAGAATCCAACGACTTGCTTCTTAAAGTCAAAGTGTTGCATGCTTTTATGCACATGCCATAATGGCACCAACTTTTTGAATTATAAATTGTAATAATAAATTATACCCAAAATGTAGACTGAGTACACCAGGACCTACCAGCAAATGACAGTGTTCAGAAGTTTTTCACATCGTACAGCATCCCAATGTCTTGGCACAGACATCATTTTAGTTGACCAACTTTAAAAAAACGTGTGTAGTCATGTAAAATATTATAAAAACTGAACCATTTTCTAAACTCCCAGAAATTTGCTATTAGTCAGATCTTCTACCGGTAAATCTAATAAGGAGCATCTTAAAACTGTAATTGTGCTTTGAAGCTGGTTTTTATACAAACACACAACCTTTTGCTGTGACCCACATCTTCTCTGTTTTTTCTGTACCTTTATTTGTCCTTTAGCCACAATCTTGTCTGAGACCTCGCCGTCCTCTTTGTTTTGCTTCACTTTGAAGCAGCACTTCTCGTAGCACAGCAGCCTCAGCGTTTGAGAGCCCTCCAGTTCAATCTCAAACTCCTTGTACAGGAACAGAACAAATACTTGTTAGGTTTCAGCAATGTGCACATTTGTGTGAATTTTTGAGTTTCCTTGAGTATAAATTGGAAGGTTTTTTTTTTTAAACTACTCAAATTATTTCATGCAAAATATGTGGGCTCACTTCGTTCCAGTTGGGCTCTGTGCTGTCTCTGTACACGCGTGTTTTAGCTTTGTTCACAAAGTAGCCAAAGGCATCCACCTCCAGAGAGCAGTACAGGTCTAGCGGGTACAAGTAGAAGAACAGTTGAATCAAAGTGAAACTCAAAACTGAGCATCCACATTAGTCACCCAGCTGAGACATGCCCAGACTGTGCTGTGCGCTCCCTCTGTCTCTGCAGCTTACTGCTGGCTTTGGACCAGAAACCTCTCTTTCTCTTTTGTCAGTGTGACTCTGTCATTGGTTTCCCAGTAAATTTGTGCCAGTCAACGTCTGTGACAAACAGTGTAAAGTTTCTCAAGCAGGCGGTGGTTTGAGTACTCAAAGGTGTATTTGAGGGGCTTGTACACAGTGTTCATGACTAATCCCACTTGTTCCCCTGCAGCTGCCCTCCCAGCTGACAGCCGCAGAGAGACAGAGAAAGCGAAAGGGGGGAAGGAGGGTGGGGGCAACACACAAAATGATGTGAAACTACATGCAACCTTTACAGTAATCAACAAAATGATTTCTATTTAGAAAAAAAAACTTTAAGAAGCCTACTCAAGCTCTGTTTGAGCCCCGATGCAGAGTGGACAATGACATTCAGGAAGCCGTATAAACCAGGTGACTCATCATCTGTGGAAGGAGAGGAGGCAGGAGGGTCAAATGTTAAGTACAACACGAGGCTGTATTAAAACGTAGATTTAATCCTATGCTATACAATCTTACCCTCCTTATTCATGGTCATTGGAATTGTGTGAACAGTCTGGAGCTTCACACACGAGTTGGTGAGCATCTGCAGCTCCAGAGAAGTCAGAGAGAAGCTTTTAAAGCCTGTATGTTACAGTGAAAGGGGGTGAAAATAGCATTAAAGCTGTTTCAACAATGCTGCCATCCTGTCTTAAATTTGTATAAGGAAAAAAAAACATACACTTTTTCTGCTGCTCGCGAATGAGCTCCCTCCACTCTGCACGCTCATAATCAGAAGAGATCAGAAATGTGAAGCCCTGAAAGACAAGGGGGTGGGGGAGTATTCCAATAGTTTCTTGAGCCCACATGCTGCAGTTTCATTCTATCAACTGCAGAGGGCAGTAAAAACCAAATTAACAATAATAGAAAAAATCTATTTCATATGAAAAGTTCTTTACTCCCTTCCCTAATTCCCTCCTAAGGACCCCTGACTCACTTTGCCGTTTCTGTTGGCCACCCTGAAAGCCATGTTGGGGGACATGAGAAGCAGCAGGGACTCTTGCTCTGACAACTTCTTCCTCAGTCGCTCAATCACCTTGGGCCCTTTAGTGGTTCTCTGCAGATAAACAGGAGCAGCGTTAACGCACTACAGGCCCGTCTAGACACTCAGTTCTACTCACATGTTAATCTTTCCTTCCTCGTTTTATTTCTGTTTGTCTGTTTGGTACAAAGCAGTCATCGCCCTGGTGGTATGATGCTGTTTGTTCTGAACTCTGTCACGTATGTTTCTCTAGTCACCTTTTCTCTTTGGATCTCGTTCTTGATCTGGGAGATTTTGATCTTCAGTGCATCAATCTCCTCATCCTGAACGAGAGGGACGGGGCTGGACTCGCAGTCCTCGATGGTCTGAAAGGTCAGGTCGGCCAGGGGGATGTACCACTTACAGTCATACTGTTGCCCTTTCCTGTTGAAATACAAGATACAAGAAGGCTACAAATAAATATATTTTTTAGCTGCCTTTACAATGGCTTGTTAGCAGCATCCAAGTACAAAAACTGTTTGTTCAAACCGAAATGGCTCTATTTTCAGCAAAGCACAATTTAAGTTCCTGGGAGGAGTCACAGTGTTCAGAAATTTTTCCCCAACGGGGGTTTAAACCAGTGGATGTTCCAGGTCACATGCCTGCATCTGTAACCTCAGGCTGGACGCTGACCCAGACTCACCCTGCAGCCTGTTTCTTCAGCTTGGTGCAGAGCAGCAGGTCGGTGAAGAGGAAGACGTGACGGAGTTTCCTGGAACCTTCCACCAGCTCCACCATAAAGCGATCCCTCAGGAGCTGACGGTTCTGCCAAAGGAAACAAGGGATCAGTGTGTACAAAGCATGTCAAGTCTCAACCAGTATACCTATACTGCTGCAAGGTAAACAGTGGCACACCGCGGGAGGTGCTGAGAGTACACCATCTAATTTAGGTCTGACATTGTTGCTCAGTTTTAAATGGTTTCACATTATATAAGTGCTGATGGTTGTGAATACTTTAAACGCTGCGGTGTTGCTACTGCTCTCAGATGAATTCAGCCCAGTAGTATTTATCCACCCAGACTGTTTTGAAGTGAAATACCCAGTGCTGGAAATAAAGGCTATTACTACCTTTGCTTAAATATAATGGAACTAAATGAAGCTTGCCTTCTAGCGCTCAAAGCGCCAAAAAGTACATGAGAAAAACTCAGCAGTAAATTCTCTTTCCAGAAACTTTGATCCAGTGAACTTTTGCTGTGGGCAGTTTCACGCAGGAGTTAGTCTGCAGAGACTCCTATGTTGACACACACAACTAAACCACATTATTAGGCATCATTACAACTAGGTGCAACATTGGTTCTAGTCTCTATGAATAGTTTGTCCCTTCCCCTACAAATCCTGGTGGGAGTAATCGTTTTATAACTAACCCATTTGGATGTTGTTAAGGATTAAAGTTAGGGGAATGGTTGTATTGGCTGTTGGATGGAAACACAGGTAGCTGATGGTTTTCTGCCGGCTAGTTCAATTCACTGACCAGGATCTCTTAATTGTGTTTCAGTGTTGGTTTCTTTTGCCCTAGTTGTGTTTGCGCATCAGTTTTAATGAGTGAAATTCAAATTTTTCTTATTCTGTTACTCAGTACTAGCAGGCATGTGTGACTGTGCATTCCACTTGTACATGCTACACATTCTAGTTGGCTGTCAAACACCTGGTAGCAAGTCATGTCATGTGTTTATCCATGTAGACATGGTCAAGAAGACTTGCTGAAGGTCAAAATGAGCATCCAACTGTGAAGAAAGGTGATTTAAGTGACTTTGAACGGTCTGAGTATTCCAGAAACTACTGACCTGCTGAGATTTTTTTCACACCACTATTTCTGTAGTTTACATTGAAGGTTAGGGAAACCCCCCCCAAAAAAAAACAAACATATGCAGTGAGCGCCAGTTCTTGGGGTGAAAATGCCTTGCTGATGCCAGAGGTCAGAGGAGAATACCCAGACCAGTCGATAGTCAGGAAATGATAATTCAAATACCCACTTGTTAGAAACAAGATATGCAGAAGAGCTTCTCTGAACACAACACATTAAACCTTGCAGCAGATGGCCTACAGCAGTAGAAGACCACACTGGGTGCCAGTCCTATCAGCTAAGAGCAGAAAACTGATGCTACAATTCACACTGGCTCCAAAATTGGACAACAGAAGACTGAAAAGATTGGAAAAAAAAACATTGCCTGGTCTAATTTGGTATAGCCAGCATGAAAGAATGAAGCTTGATCTCGGGGGTAACTGTCTCTTTAAGCCTCTGATGCTCTGTTTCTCAGGTTCTTATTTGGCAATAGGTTCTGATACCGGAGTCTGAGCTTATGCTGTACAATGTGATGACACTAGGCTTTCCTGCAGCAGCATGCATCTAAATTCCTTTTCTTCCCTCTGACCTCCTGGATGAGGCTGTTTACAGTGACACTGCCCATATGAGACACTGCCATCCCACACCAACCACAGTCTGACAAAAACAAGGAAATCACTGCAGCATGGTTTTCCTCTGCTGTTTTTACTCCAGCTCGGTTCTGGCAAGTCACAAACACGCTAGTGAAGGACTCAAGCACGTTCGACACCGTCCTGGTTTCTGAAAGAGGTGGCAGGGTTACATCCGCTTATTGTTCTGCGACAGAAACAAGACCACAAACTGTCAATAATCCAATGGAAAAAAACAACAGCTGTCACTGCACAGAGTTCACACCCTTCTAATGTTATATGTTCCTGCACTAAAATGACAACTGAGGCATGCACACAGGAGGTGAAGCTAAACACGCTCGCGGGTTTAAATGTTCAGGGTAATTACAGGCGACCCGTTGCAAAACATCAACAATGGATGCACATTTAGTCACGAGGTGAGCGAAAACAACAACAAACCCATATTTTCAATTGATAGCCAAGTCGTGGCTTGTTATCCGTCGATCTCTTAGCAGGCGTTCAGACTTCCTGAACAATATACAAAGGAATGTTCTGGAAAACTTTCTTGAATTTGACATCCTATCCTGGTGGGCAGAACCGATTCCCAGGAAAAACAGAGGAAGTTCTCAACTGGGTCATCTGAATCAGACCCCAGAGGTGCGCGACGCAGGGGGAGACAGAGAGGTCAGGAAGCACTACTAAGCCGGTACACACCCACTGCAAAAAGCAATTTAGACAGTAAAAGTTGATAAGGCGTCATTTCTGGGAAGCAGCGATGGACCAGCTCTGAGGGAAGGATGGGAGTGAGCTCAGAGGTAATCGACGGATCTTCCTGGAGACCCCATGCCTCCAGTGTGTTTGTACGGCTTTGTCATGAGCTTCCTCTACGCTCCACTTCCTTCATGGCTACATCAGACTGGCTGAGATGACTCAGCAGCAACCTGACACACGCTTTTACAGCAGCTTCCAGGCACCTTGAACATTTTACTGTGAACAGTCCAGATAAAGTGGAAATTGTGGGCGTGGATGTAAAGTTGAATTGTACAATGACACTGATTCACTGAGAAAGTCAAATATATGAGCATAGCATTGATTAAACGCTGACCTCTCCTTTCTTTACTGTCATGGACTGTCTGCGCGGTGTGATCTCTTCGTTTATACTGGACAGGAAGTTCTGGGAGATGCGCAGGGCATCCTGTAACAGCGGATAGTCTGGGTGGCTGGAAGGTGTGTGCTTCAGTAAGTCCTAGAAAAGAGAAAATATGACAAACTGAGTTGTAGGAAAGCCTTCATGTGGATAAAATGAGGCTCCAGATTATTCTACGGCGATTCAACTTACATGCAGAACGAGAGTACTGCGCGTCACTCTGTCCACAGGCTTGTACAGGAGAGCTGTGGAGGAGGAGGAGGAGGAAGAGTCAGTTCAACAGGCCTCATCACAACTCAACTACTCCTAGCAATATTGATTAATGTGGAGGCGCTGTGTTCATCTGAGTCACTACTCACTTTCCAGTGAATATTTAGCCGATTGGTCTTTGCAATCCTTT
The DNA here is from genome assembly GCA_015106755.1 of Etia nguti. Lineage (NCBI taxonomy): Eukaryota > Metazoa > Chordata > Actinopteri > Cichliformes > Cichlidae > Etia > Etia nguti. Next base: position 43,295 of record VUQG01014134.1, on the reverse strand, counting down.
GTGCTTCTGACCATGAGATTCTGCCAGGAAGTTAACACCAGAGGAAATGTTTGGAATAAGAAAAGAAAAAAAAAAAAAATCACAGTAACTGACCCACAGAGCAATTAAAACAACTGCTGCAGTCGCTCAGCTCATTACACTGCGAGGACTGTCGAAAACAGCCCTGTCATCACTTGTCCCGGGGAGCTGCACAACATCAAACACTTGCCTGCTGCAGTCCTGCTGCGCGTAGCATGATTACATACCTCAGATATCTCTGCAAACTGAGCGTTTGCCTGGCAGCACTTGTCTGCCGTCTCCACAGCAACCTTATAGTTATCCACAAAGGCCCGGTACACTCCGAGCTGGCTGGCCTAAAGGGCACAAGCAGATAAAGCTTGGACTCAGATAGATTTTACTAGTCTGTTAGCACCACAGTGTCACAGTGTGCTGTGCCTGCTCAGGCACGAGTTGGCAGGAATACAGAGGGAACTGATACAGCAGAGTGGGATTCAATGTTTGTGCACTAGTTTATAGAAATCCCTGCAAGTATGCGTCTTTAATCTTTCATCATCCAGTGGCAAACACTGAGGTAGCTCTTATTCATTAACCTTCTATAGAGGATTTTTGCACGCCTTTACTGCTTGTCATGTGGCGAAACAAGGCTTTTATCTGGCCAGGAGACGACTCCAGGCAGTCTACTCAGATGTGCATGCAAGATCCACTGAGGATTACATTACAGCCAAAGACTCCCACCTTTCCCCTCTCCAAGTCTCCCCTCTTTTAACGCTCATTAATGATCAAGGAATGACATTTAAGGAGCGCTATAATTAGCGTCTGAAAGTTACTGACTTGAGGAATGGTGGTCTCTTTGATCAAAAACCAACATGCAATTTGGTGCTTGGAGGTTTCATGTTATTTGATTCTTGCTCTTCTTATCCAAAGGAGGACTGAGATCAGCTGAAATGACTGCCACTCTTTATATGGTGGCTAAATTCTGCTTAAACTGTTACAAATCAAATCAAATAAAGGAATGTTTCACTTTCACCAGCTCATCAAACACTTTGTTCTTCACTGCTTTCAGACTTACTTTGTGAGTCTGTTTCTGACGAAATTCCAAGTTAATGGAAGTAACGGAAGAACACGTTCTGGCTAAAGCTTTTCATTCATGTCTCATAAAGCAACCGTCCATGAACAACAGGTGACATTTGTGGTTTTTTTCCCAGCACCAGCTGTACCAGTGAGATCATTATGACAGAGGATGAAAGTTAACTGGAAGAGCAACATTCTCAACTTACAGTTATGTTGAGACTGACTTTTTTGTTTTCCAGCTCATCCCGTTAAATCAAACAAAGCTAAGTAAGTAAGTAAACTGCTTACTTACCAGCTTCTGGAAAAGGTCGCCCACACACTGCTGGTGGCTCCAGTTCTGGACTCGAGGCAGCAGAGCATCATAGAAGTCTTTGTGGATCTCATGAAGCTCCGGTACTTTGAAGAAGATGGTCTCTATCTGCTGGATGGTCAGCATCGGTTGGGATGTTGTGGCTGCTGCCCTCAAAGGTTTCATGGGCTAGAAAAATAATCACAACCATATATGACCATTTATAAAGAATAACTGAAGGCTTTGCAAAACAGTAACCACAGAGCATGAGTCGATACAGTAAATGTTAAAGGTGACTGACATGTTTAGTAGCATTATCTAAGATTAGCTAACATGAGATAATACTAAAAATATGAACACTATATCTGCAAAAACAACAAAACACAATTAATCAAAGAAATTTGTTTTACAACTACAAGTTTTGTTGTTTGTTTGCATGAAGAAAATCTATTACTTACTTACTATTTAAAAGGGTTGGACCAGTTTCTATGCTAACAAAATTAGCTTACACCGGCTATCTTATCAAAAGTCCTATAAAAAAAAATAAGGTAACAAAATTTTAAAAAATTTGATTAATTTCTAGTGTGTTTCTAATGCTAAGTGTGCTAGGTTTGAAATGTTTTTTTCTAGTTTTATGACAAAGTGTAAAAGCACTTTGCTACAAATTCTGCATCCATTATTTTTAAATACACAAGTATTAGCATAAATATATTCAGTCCTGTAAAAAGTAAACTACACCTTTCCTGCTTCTATAGGAAATATAAGAGGGTGAGTCACATATTGAAAATAAAATCCACTTGATTAATTGGTCATCACCAAGTTTGAGCATCTCTATAAAACCAGATGTTTCAGGCAGTTTGCTGGTCTGGAGCATTCAGGTGTGTTGACAACACCACAGTCTTTCCATCAACAGAAATCCCAGCAAATTCACTCAAAGATAAGACCGCACAATGATCAGATCAGGAAAAACATAAAGCCAAACAAGAGCTACATCTCGGACTTTACAGGCCTCAGTTAGCATGCTGAAGTTTATGAAAGTACAATTAGAACAAGACTGAACAAGTATGGCTTGTTTGAAGGGTTTCCAGGACAAAGCCTGTTCTCTCTGACCAAAAAAAAAAAAAGTGGCAGCACAGTCTAGGTTTTCAAAGTTGAATCTGACCAAACCACAAGACTTCTAAGAAAAATATCCTTTGGAAATACAAGACCAAAGTGGAGATATCTGGCCATAACGCACAGTGGCACTTCAGGGAAAACCCAAACACAGCATATCAGCACAAATACCTCATACCAGCTGTCAAGTACATATGAGGTGGTTAAGGTGGAGGGGCGATGATTTGATGATTTTGCCTTGTTATACAGCCACTGATCGACATTGAACTCTAGAATACTTTGGTATACAAAAGAGTGAAATATGAGGCCATCTGTTCAACAGCTAAAGTTTGGCCAAAACAGTCATGCAACAGGACAATGATCTCAAGCACAGCAGCAAATTTACAACAAAATGGCAGAAAAAGAAAAGAATCCAGGTGCTGCAATGTTGTGATGAGGCCAAAGTCCAGACTTCTATCTGACTGAAATGCTGTCCACATACAACTACTTGCAAAACTCAATGAACTGAAGCAACACCGTGAAGAAGAGGGGGCCAGAATTCCTCCACAACGACGCGAGAGACTGATAACGTTGTAAAGAAAACAACAATTACTACTTGAAGTTATTGTTGCTGTGATATCTTGTGGTTCTAAACGATACTAAAACCGGGTCGGTTTTAGCTTTTCTCTGGATTGCATGTTCATGCACATCCTTGTGACTTGTATGAACATGAAAACATTTTTTCCCCCCCCACAAAGTCAAAATGCTCATTGCGCACAGTGACTTATACCACACCCATATACATTCATTCATTAGTACCTCAATTATAGGTGTTTCAATTCATTTACACATTGCTGAATACCTTATTCTAAAACATTATCAGTTTATATACTTTGTATTCACCCACTAAATAACTATTGGCTCAATCTTTTAAAAATAATACAATATAAAGTATAATAGTTGCAAAAGTAGAGCGTTGCATGACATAGAAATACTAAAGAAAAGAATCACAAAATTGAACTTGTTTAAAAATACTTACATTACACCACTAAATGAAGTTTAATTAAGGGGCCCTCAGGAGACAGGAACTAAAATAGCTTGTTTAAGACAAAGGAGGACTGAGTGGATGGATAAAAGGTGTGACTATAGCATAACTGAGGGGTTTTGTGAACTGCAAGTCAGGCAAAGCTACACTAATGGATTCCCAGAATAAAATTAAAAAACAGCTGAAAATGACCTTAATAGGTCCCATTTTGAGCTGCTACTAAACTAAAGCTAAGAACGTCTTTTAAAGGGCTGTTTTCATATTACACATACTATCAGCAGGGCCTCCAGGTGGCTGAGGTAGGTCTCTTCACTGGCCAGGATTCCTGACAGAACCCACTTTCTCATCTCTGACCCCTTCTCCTGATCCAGCTCCACCTGAAACAAACACGGGAAGAAAGAAAACAGTTGGCAAACAGGGAGAAATGGTATTCACCTACACAAAAGTCACACAGTCACAGTAATGACATGCAATTTATCAACGTGTTTGATCTTTACAAAAGCTGCCTGTGCACCTCTGCGAGCCCCCAGCTGCAGATATTTTTGTTGTGGGATTAGGGGAGTCCAGATTTGTAGGAGATCTGTAGGAGTTTTACATTCCAAGAGGACAGCAGCAGAAACTCCTAGCATCTTGAGGAAGACAAATGTGTTTCTGATCCTGGAGTTGTTAGTCCAAACAGGTCAAAGACATCAGTCACCTCCAGTAGGAGTCACTCAATGAGAAACTCACTGGAGCACTGAATGCATCAAGTGCTGCCAATATATTTGCTAAATAAAAAAAGAAAAAGAAGCTGCAAGCCAACTGAGCCCACCCTCCGCCATGACTTCGGCTTTGAAGATCACCAAGTGTACACATCAGAGGATAAGAATACCGCAGATAGGAGAGGGGCAGAGCAGAGGGGGAGGGGAGCGCCGTCTCCTTTTAACATCTGTTTACACGCACAGTATGTTTGCTGAGTATGTATGGTCTTTTTCAGCAACACCCTCTTTCATACTGAAAAGCACTCCCATCTGGGAGCTACATGGCAAACACGCACTGTGTGTTTTATTGTTGCTGTATGGATGCCTGAGCTCGGGTATCCCCGTTAATGCCTTTCTGAAGGCCGCCTAATTTAGTTTGCTTGTCACTTTCAGTGGCTAAAATTTTTACATTTCAGTACCAGAAATAACAAACTGTGGGGATGTGGAGTTTGTAACTTGGAGGCCTTTATTCAAGAAGGCAGGGTGTGACAGCAAATGCTATCAAGATGTATTATGGGAAATATAGGATCACACTTTTTTAAAGACCTTACTAAGTAAAAAAGTAACAAAAATGTAGAAATAACAATCTTTTAAAGATTACCACAGTGCTAAGACACTGTTATGTCATAATACTGGCACTGTGCCACGTTTCGAATCAAGTGATTTGTTCCTCCAGCATCAACCAGCAAAAAGCAAATTCCTCAACATCTTGCAGCACGTTTATCACTTATGTGCACATGCAGCATGTGGAAGCAGAATCACAAGCAACAACAGGAAAACTGAAATGAAATGAGAAAGGCCTGTTCTTGACACATCAAAAGGGTGATACTGGAAGAAGTAACTTTTCCACACGGACTGAGAAACCACAGCTACAAAATACATTTGGAGAGATGTCAACGAAGGACAGTGAGACAGCAGAGGAGAGGAGGCAGCACAGTTAACGTGTCTAACGGTTTGGCTGTAGTCATTAAAGCAACACTACCGACAGCGGGGAGTCCAGAGAACCAGACGACTGGTTGTCTCGGTTGTTCCTGATTTTGGAGCGGAGCCGTGGCGAGGAGGAAGGAGATCCCGTGAAGGATAGAGGTTCGTGGCGAGGACGAAGCTCTTCTGAGTGCTCCAGGTCGTAGCCATATGACGGAGAGTTTTCGTTGTAGGAGGCCTCTGTGAGAAACAGTGAAACAAAGCACAATAGTCACATGGTGTGCTATTAAACTGTTAGGTCATGTAGAGCAGAGAAAACATCATGGGAGATGCAGCAAACTGGAGCATCAGTTTTTGTCAATTGTGAATAAGCCAGAAGGTGCTAACACAGCTATCCTGGACTTAGTGGGAAGGTTAACAAAGGCCCACTACTTGTCACTGTTCACTTCTGTGTTACTGGGAATGATGAAGATGTGCATTTAAAGCCTAGAGAAAAAACTAGTAAAAACTCCTTTTTAATGAAACAAAAATCCATATAATGTCCTGATCATGTATTTTCCCATCATGCATCATGGATTTTATTAACACTGTGTCCAAGGGTTGTTGGTTTAACTTTATACAAACTTTTTTTCATGTCTTTCACTGAACAAACAGAGCAATATTCTTAGTGTAGGCTGGAAAAAAGTAAGTAAACTATTGAATTTAGCAGTAACAACCTTCATCAGATATTTTCAGTAGCCACCCTTAAGACTTGCAAAACAATGAAGAGGAATTTAGGACTGTTCCTCCAACAAAACCATTTCAGTTCATTCATTTTCCTGACATGTCTTGACTGAACAGCCTTCTTCAGGTGATGCCAAAGAATCTTTGTTGGTTTAAGGCCAAGATATTTCTGTAATGTATGTGATGTTTTCCTGCCAGCGTGTGTTTATTTTTGGAAAACCATTTTCAGAACATAGTTGCATGTATAACAGCGGGTATTAAAATAAGTAATGAGCTGTCTTTTCCTGCCATTTGTCTTCCTATCAAGTCTTTTAATCTTTGTAAACCTGTTACCTACACAAATCTACCATACAGCCAGAGCCAGCCCCTGAGGGCTCCTGCCAGGTCATCGGATAAGCCTGGCAAATTGCATGAGTAACACACAAGCTCTTGTCATGCCAGCCTTGGTATATCATGCCTCCTTCAGCTTTTTTATGCTGTGTTCAACATCACAGGAAATGTGAAAGATAGTGCTTTAACTGGCCATAATATTCAATTCAATTCAAATCCACTTATATTATATTATGTAAAAAGAATTGGTCCCAACACAGAACCCTGTGGAACTCCTTATTTAACCTTAGTGTTTAAAGAAGACTCCCTTTTTACAAGAATAAATTACTGTCATTCTTTTAACATTGGGATGACATCCAGCTCGCAGCATGTGCTGGAAAAATTAAGCTATAACAATGACAAATTGAACATAAAGTCATTATAACATGACAATGGGTCACAACATGCCCTGGGATGCACATCTGTGCTATTTTGCATTTAGAGAGATCCATAACAACAAAGCCACAGCGTAACATGTTATACTCCCTGGCCTTGTGATTTCAGACTTTTTAAGACAGAAAAGATCAGATCGCCAATGACTGGATCCTGTAATCACTGTCAGCCAACCCTGATTCACCAGCAATTATTAGTATATCATGCTTGTCAAGCTGTGTGGAAGATCCAGAGCGGAGATGCCTATCCGCACAACTAAAAAAATAGCAATATAGAGTAGACACTTTAAAAAGACTACAATTCATAACAGTTTTATGGCTACAAGACTGGTTTACCTCAGCTTGAAAACAGGAAAGAGAGGATTCCGGAAACTGGGGGAAGATAAAGACAAGTCTCCCTGGGGAGGCCTAGAAGACAGGCAGACTGACAGGATGACATCCGCAGAGGCTGTGACAAAGGCGTCAAACAAACACACTGGGCCCAGCAGAGACAGAGAGCTGTATGAACTGCTTGAGGAGGAGACTACCGCAGTCCAAACAGCTACAGAGCCCAGGGGGGAAGTCTATGTGAACGGCTACTCTGTGCTTCGGTGAAATTATACATCGAGGCCGGGAAAGGATGACTAACCCATCCTCTCTCAGGCTGCAGCTCTGGAGCCACAAACTATCTAAACTAAGAAACAACCAGAGCTTAGAATACAGTCCAAACACGAATAAGTAAAAAGGAGGATTTAAAAATGTTCTGAAGCCTTAAATACGGAGCCACTTGTGTTGTTTATAGGGACGTTTTTAAAAGCACAGCCCTGACTTGGCTGTGGTCAGTGTGAGAAAGTGCACATCACAATGGACCCTCAGTGAGTGCTGTTGTTCTAGCAATCACAAGGGCTGATACCGTGAAGGAAGTGTCCAGGCAAGTTTGTCCGGAAAATTCGGCAATTTGTCTGCTTCAGAGCGGAAACAGGCTCTCTGCACAAGGTCATCTTTTAACAAAAGCTTCCACTCCTAATACACACATTCATCCACAGTCACGGCTATCAAATCTACATTCCAGCTAACACTGAGATGCCTTTTATAATTAAAGACTTTGCAGACAGCCCACACTTTTTAGACATACATGGAAACAGATTTGTACAATTTCCAATAATTCACTGTGACTCACAATTTATGTCTCTTTTTTGCTTATACTAAGAAGAACCTATGTGTCAAACAGACTTTTAAAAAGGGCTGAGCAAATAAACCAGAGTAAAGGCTGCTCTTTCACAGCTACAAACTACCTACGAGATGCAGTTGTTAAATGGCAGAGCCTGACCCAAAGTGTGCCGTTATTTCACTGTTTAAAACAGGGGTGGGGAACTTCAAGCCTCAAGGGCTGTTGTCCTGCAGGTTTTAGCTATCACCTGAATCAAATGTTTAGTTCATTACCAGGCCTCTGGAGAACGTCAAGACATTTAAATAAGTTGTGTTGGATCAAGGACACATCTAAAACCTGCAAGCCCTCGAGGCCTGGAGTTCCCCCATCCCTGGTTTAAAACATCTGACTTCAAAATAAATATGATACATTTTCACCACACTTAAACAGTAATCCTGAAATTTCTGCCCAGCAACACAAATACAACAAGCATTCAAAGAAATGATCACTCAAACATACAGAAACACTTGTAAAGATTTGAATCTGATTTGCTGAAAATCTGGTTCACTTCCTGTTAAGGCAGATTTCTTCTTCCTCGGTGTGGACAACTGCTTGATCATCTGATCGTAGAGGTTCTAACACGGAACTAGCAATAAACTGGACAGTGATTGTTGATTTTAAGAAATCTGACAAGCCACCAACCAAACTTTGTCCAATCTTCAAGATTTATTGTACCTATTAATGTAAGTAACTTTGATCTAAGATGTGCTTTAAAAAAAGGTTCAGCAATGGCAAATATGTATTTTTTGATGTAAAATCCATTCATTTTGAAGTACTTTCCAAATGCCTGTTCATTTTATTATGTCCCTCCTTGTCCAAGAAAAATGACTAAGAGCATGACCTGGATGTCCTTAGTGGCAGCTCTGCTGTTTTAAACAGATTAGCTTCAATGCAAAATGCCTGTTTAAATTATACGCTCGTCATATCTGCAACTCGACATCTTATCTTGTTATAGACCAACGAAACTGAGATAAATGTTATTTAGATTTAGCAATTACTGCCGAGCTATCAGCCTCTATTGAATAGTAATGTGCACATAAAGTAAACATTTCAGTCAGTTTAAGAGTGGATGTAATGTTCCAGCCAGCGTTGGAAGTCACAGTGAAGGAGCTATGTTCTTATTTTGTTATCAGCATCCCAACAGCTTCCAAAATCACACAATAGAAAGTATCACACATTTAGCTGGAGGGTGGCAAAATAATCCTGCTGTTCTGTCTCATACCCAACAAATGGTTTCAGCTGTGCAATAGAGCCGTAATAAATACATTCTAATGACATTACATAAGATCGCTGAACCTGACAGCTGTGGTCGCGAGTGTGGAGCTGTGGATCAGACAGAAGCTGATTTCATTTTGGGCTGTCCCTGAAATCTGTAATTCCATGTTTTTTTAAGGATTTCCTTTGGTTCCGTTAATCAAAGCAAATAATTTAAAAAGTATTATACCTATTAGTGCACAACACTGAATGTTTTGGTTTCCCACACCAGCACTCTGAGCACCACCCAAAAATAGATCTCAAGGATATATAAAAGGAGGCTTGGCCAAACAAACTGCCAAGCCTGCTTCTGGGGAATTATCAGTCATCGTGAAGCACTTTGCCTTCCTGCAGCATGTAAACAAGAGCCTTGCATAGAATACAGTCACAGCAGTTTTAATACCACAGACACGCTGGATATCCTACTGATGACAAAGCAAAGACGTATGCTAATCCTAATCCATAGAGATGAACTACGACAAAACACGCAGGGAGGGAGCGACAGATGTGCAGCAGAGTCTTTGCAGCAGCAGTATCGGGAATTCTCTGACACAGGAATAATCACGTGGTCTCTTTTCACTACACAGCAATCACAGTATAGAAGAAGAAGGAAGAGTTATTTGGGATACTTTCATCAGAGTGAAAGTCTGTATGGGGTTTCTAAATAATGGTTGATGTTATCACATGGCCATTTTCAGGTCACAGCAGTTTAAATATGAGAGAGGATCCATTTGCTGTTTTTTTCTGGAAAGTAGTTATTTTTTCATCTGTGGTCATTTACGTTCTGTGAGCACATTTCCCTGACGTTTCCCCTGCATACGCAGAAGCTAGAGGAAGTGAGAACAACTGCAAGACCCGAGCACAGAAGCAGGTACCAGTGGCAACAGACATGACACTGACTAGTTCAGACACAGCATGAGAGGGGGAGCTGGTGTGGAGATGGGTTGCAAAGCAGCTTGCAGATTTGCAGCGACTGTAGGCAGGCATCTTAAATACCTCCACCCGGTCGTAGCACATGGCTGGCCCTCCCCGAGGCCTGGTTCTGCTGAAGGCTTCTTCCTGTTAAAAGGAAGTTTTCCCTTCCCACTGTCGCCAAGTGCTTGTTCACATTGGGGTTGTCTGATTCTTTAGGGTTCTTGTAGGGCCTTTAGCTTACAATATTAAGTGCCTTGAGGTGATTGGGTGGTTTATAAATAAATTTCAATTGAACTGATTTAAGGTGCACCACAGTTTCAGGTGAGGGATCAGCTGATGTGGACTGGAACTGAGATGAACTGATCTGCTGTTACTGTGGCTTGTGTGAATTAATGTCATGCCAAATTGTTTGAAAGTATCACAGGTAAAATTTCAATTCTATTTGACTGATGGAGAAAATTATTGGACAGCAGCTCCCAAAAATAAAACTTAGAGGGCAAAGAGGTTTATTGACTGAGCCTTGGAACTAGAATGGTAGCATCCATATTTCCCTATTTCACAGCTGGAAAAAGACAAATTGAGTCAATCCTCAATTACTGGACCCCGCTGTGAACATATTGACTATCCACCAAAATCTCAGTCAAAGGATGGACAGAATTTAGATCACAAGCTCCCATAAATAAACCCACACATAGCAAATGCACTGATCGATTTGGCTCAGAAAGGCTGGAACTGAAATTTTACAGTAAGCATCCATAATTTATTTACATGGTTTAAAAAAAAAGATACGCTAAAGGACGGCCTTTCTGTTGCCTCTGTAACAGTTGTATAGATCTGGAGAGGAAAGTATCACTTCTAGAAAAAAAAGCAACATAAGAGGCCAATGTGAGAGGTTGTTAAGAGCTTAGCACCACTTTATGGCTCCAGCAAATGGATTCTCCTCTGATCTGTGGAGTCACTCGGGAAACAGCGGTGACAAGGAGGGCAAACACAGGGGCCGGTTAAAGGGTGACAGCTTTTCTAACACCTGATGTGGTGACCCCACTTCATAGCAAGTTGTACTTTACGATTTTATTAGTCCTTTATTTATCCAGGTAAAAAAAAATCTTATTGAGATTAAAAATCTCATTTTCAAGAGAGACCTGGCATCATGGCAACAAAAGTCAAAATACACATACCACATAAGTATATAACATTTAAAACAAATACAATATCCCGTAAAAACATGTGAAAAAATATACAATAACAGATCAAATTAAGAGTACATTAAAAACAATCACACTGAGTAAAAGAGTTATTCTCTCGTTCCTTTAAGACAGACTTAAACTCTCCCAATGTAACCAATTCTGATAGTTTCAGTTCCTTCTGCAGATTATTCCAGGAGGCAGGGGCAGCGTATTTAAAAGCCTTTTCCCCCAATTCTGTTCTGATAACTGGTGACACAGGATAATCGGAATACAGAGTCTGATATCTGTCTATCACAGCAGACCATAATTAGCAACAAGCCACTTTATCCTCATACTGCAATTTATCAGAGAACAAAACCCTCAGAATTTAAGATTTTGACATTTCTAAGAAAAACAGGACAGTTTTTCAGATTAAAGTAATTCATGTGAAAAAAATGCACATTTTATCTGACATTAAAGCTCTTCTGAAAAACTATAAATGCATGCTAACATGAGCTAACAAAGTTTTGTAGCTAGCTGGTAACGTAGAACTTTGCTCTCAGGTCTATATATGTAAAGAAAGAAAGAAAAAAGGCAACATGCCCAGGGGCCTAAACACTAATGCTGAAGTTCTAAGACACATCTTTTATATACAGTCTATGGACATAAGCAGAAAGGATGTATCTGTGGTGTGATGAGGTTCATCAAACCCAGTAAACTAAAGTTGGATGTGTGAGAGGGGAAGAAAGGCTGTTTCATCCCCCACAATTATACATTTTGTGACTTAAATCTCAAAGAATTTCTGTTTTGTTTTGTTTTTTTCTCATTTGTGACGTCTGTGAGGTTATTCTCAGAGATTTGCTGTGTTTTTTTCAGATAAATCAAGGAATATCTCGGTTAAGATTTCCTTTCCCCTAATTGGCCATTCAAACTGTAAAAATGTTATCCGTCAAGCCATCATCACATCTGGGCTCATGTGGAGTGCCTGCTGGCCCGGGAGGTCCTTTAAACCACAGGCCTGTGGAACACATTGAAGACCATCAGCACTCGCCTCTGATCTGCTGTGGGGCAGCCTAAAATTAGTGCCAGTCATTGAGCAGTGTAGGTCAGAGCTGGGCCGCCAAGTACGGCACACCTACTAATCAACGTATGTAGAAATAGCTCGGGGTGGACACACTGCAGCTTGTAATGTGCCGCATAACAGAGCAAATAAAGGCCCCGATAACTGTTCCAGCCCAGGTAAATGAACACACAATGGTGCAAAGGCGAGCACAAAGATTAACTCGAGTCCAGCATCGAGGAATAATTAACATGAAGCAGGATTTATTTCATTTGCCAATTATTGTGACTTTTTTCATTTTGAAAAAGTTTAGGATGGCAACTTCAAGTTTGTGCTTCGTAGCAGACACAAATATAACTGCTGAGTTTGCCTGTTATCAGTATGTGATGAAGAGTTTTCAGAAATTTAAGCAGTGACAAGACAAAAATCAGAGTGACCTCCTGGTGTAATGAAATATTCATTTGCATGTCTGAATAGAATTAAATATTAGCGAATGGACCTCACCTGATGTGCTTTGATGTGATTGGCCAGCAGTATTCTGCCTAGCAACGCAAGTTTTTACAGCGCATTCTGCTTAAGGTAAACGGTACCTGAGTGCAGGCGCGTGGCAAATGATCATCAAATCATTTCAGATTCAGATGGTTTCATAGAAGTTACGACACTTTGAAAACTGCAGTATCGTTTGTGTTATCCCAGCTTCTTTTTAAACACAAAGCGCAAAGTTACTAACCGGAAGTCTAAAATTTAAAACACGAGCATGATTAACAAGGGTTTTTGGTTCTTATACTGCTGCCTCTTCTACTTTGCCACTGAACGTTCTACTACAGGCAAAAAAGGTGACACAAGCACCACGGGTCAGGCTGTTGTGACAGAGGTGAACTCGTTTAACACATTACATTTCATTACCCACTTCCCCCCACACCCCAACAAGCAGCTGAGACATTCCATAAACACTCGGCCCGCCAGCCAGCCGCACAGAGGGCCCTTTGAGGAGAGCTGAAGCCGCAGGAGCACAGGGCTGAGGCTGAGCATGAGGGAGGATCACCGAGCCTGAGGAGGCTCGTAAACAGGCCCGAGACTTTCCTCTGAATGTATGTTAGTAACTGCGCAGAGGAGCTTGAGGAAAACCTAAAGTGAACCGTCTCGCATAGTTTCGAAACAAATGGTTTTGTTGAGTTTTCTGACAGAAACAAAAGCCCATTCATGGCTTTTACAGTGAGAGCAGCTGGCGATGCCTGGCCTGGTGTACTGATGGCCTGCCAGCTTTTGACCACTTTACCCAGTACACTGCACAGAAGAACAGGTGCTTTACTTGCTCGCGCACACATACACGCACACACAAAGGCAGACTCGGCAGCTCTCAAGAGCTGCCAGCACTTCCTCTTGTAGGCCTACATTTACTTAAGGAAAGGGAGAGGCTGAATTCTTCCCCTTCTTTACCCACCAAACCTCAGATGTTGATACGTAGGTGCAACGATAGGCCTGTCTGGGCTTACACGGGGAACCTCAAATATTCATGAGTCCACAATTAACCCGGAGGACCGGTGTGACTCCTGCTGAGGCAGCAAGTGGTGGTCTGAGGCATTCAGAGGAACGTTAGTCACCTTTCAGACACTTTCTATTAATGTCACAGCGACAGCAGACAGGCCCATATACGCTCAGAAACGGTGCCGTGTCCTGACTGAGGCAGGCTCGGGCTAAAAGCATCCTAAAAGACAATCTCCTGATTTTTGCAGAGAGGATTATGATTAAACTAATGGGAGATTTATTATTTTCCCTTTTGGCTGACCTTTTTCTTTTACGCCCTCTCACTATAACGCATTAACCACGAGACAGTCTACACGCCCAGACTCTTCTTTAGCCACAGGCACGTCAGCGTTGTGATGATAATTAATTATGGCAAAATAAACCCATAAGAGAGCTGGCCTCCTTAAAGGTCCACAGCTAATCAGCAGCTCTATTCACAGTCAGGCTTGACAATTGGCCTAGATAAACCAGAAACCAGGAGACAACACTTATTTCTTCTATTCATAGGAAAAAGTCCCCTGAGATGCGTCAATTTTAGACTGGCCATTTCACAGAGTTCTCACAGCTGAGACACAGCAGGACAAGCACGCGTTTGTTTAGAGAAGTTCGGAGGTGTCACTAACGGTAAGTCACTCATTTTTTCCCCAGGCGCCGGCGGACTGCCACCACGGCACTCCCGCAACAGCAGCACGGATCCTGCGAAATGACATGGTGACAGAGTGCAGAAAATAACCCCCCCAAACATGTGCAGTATATGGCAGTTTGTCTAATGGTTACAGAATGTGCAGCTAACTGGACCATAAAGCGCCTTTACAAGCCTGCTTTACTCGGTTGTTTCAAGAAATTTTAGTCAATGCCGCAGTGCTTTGTGATAAATGCAACAAGAAAAAACACTTTCCAACAGCTCCCTGAAATTCTAGAACCACAACAAAGAACAATTTATTGTCAAAACTGGCCTCAAACCAGCTCCCTGCCTGAGGACTAATCTAACAACGTGCAAAAAATAAATAAATTATTACAACATGAAATCCAGACTTCTGGTAATCCACAAAGCGAGGTCCACATGACGCAGGTTTGCCATTATGTCAGCAACATGTCTCCTCTGAAGAGAAGAAAAAAAAAAGCTGCACTTCAGACTCTTTCCGTAGTCGAAGTGTCAAACAGGCGTCATGCATCAAAAGGGGAAACACACAAAAGGTCAGTTGACTGGTCATGGGATGCACTACTCGGTAGAGTAGTTATAAAGTTTTGGACTTTCTAATTAGCTTTTATTTAATTTTCAGTTTTTCTTTTCAGTTAAGTTTAGTTTCAGATGGTGTCCAGAGATTTCTTACACCTAGCTTCAGTTTTTTTATTTAACTACAATAACGTTGCTGCTCAGGCCTGTGACAACAGCTGTGTGCTGATTCAGTGTGACACATACACAGTAGGGAAAGGAGCAATGTTTGAAGGTACCTGGAAAAACTAGTAGTGAGCCTTGGACATAAAGAAAAGATGGAAGCAGCCACTTTGATGTCACTCGTTTGTGGACTACTGCTTTAAAGCTTCAGATAAAGCATTTTGGCCACCACATCTTGGTTTGTTTTTTTTTTCATATTTGGATGAGAAAGTGGAATGCCAAATTAGCAGTGTAGGCTAGCCAGCTTGGTTAGCTAGGTTATCCACAGAGGTACAGGACTAAAAGGAGCTTAACTGCTTCTTGACAATTTTTTTTATTTTTATTTCAAATAGAAAATACCAATAATATGTCCAAATTAAAATAAAACATTTATGTTCTTTAGTTTTTCTTATAGGGAAACCTATAACAAGATAGAATTTTGCTAATAAATGTCTTCATTGGCTTCATTTTTCAGCCCTGAAAGCTGCCACTTGATCTCAACTTTTTTTGGAAGCTCCAACGACTCTTACACTTTATCCACAGGAGCTATTTGCTCATCGCAGTTTGCTTGACCCTCACGGTTAGTGTGGGTATTAGCTGATATTAACAAAACTCCAGCTCCCTGAGTGTCTGCATAGCTCCTTAATCCTCAGTCACACAGGCTCCTGGTAACCTCCGGACTGGGGCTTAGCAGTTGACTTCACAGCAACTTCCAGCATCAACTCACAACCAGTCTGGGAATACTGATGTTTCCCTAGCAACCAGTAGTGGCCAGGCAGTCACCAACCAGTCCCTAGGCCTTTGTGACTGTGTTCTAGCAGACACACTGATTGTGTGAGGTGCGCAGGAAAGGTGCACTTTGCCCCTGCCTACACTGCCACAGCCACTATGATGAGGGCATTTTTATCTGACGTAAAGGATATAACAAAAAAATGATTACAGGTGCATTATGGGAATTGGAGGCTCTAGCAGTTGAGGATACCTCAGTCACTAGTGCATCAGTTTTTACTGCATCACTTATTTTTTCTTTTTTGGTTTTTTTGACTCATGCGATACTAAATTGCTTAATGCAGCTTTAATGAGTATTGATTTGCAATTGTATAAATAAATGAAGCAGCTATGACTTAAAAAAAATGACCAGAGACAGCCATCCTGAAAATATGCTTGCAGGACTAAGCGACACATGGCACGACGGTGGAATGATGCAGACACAGATCAAATGGATTTATGCATTTCAGTCATCCGAGCAGCGTGCTGGCTCTCACTACATGCTGATTATATCACAGACTATCTGCTCTCTTGTCACATGCTTTTTGTCAAAGAGCTTTGGACCGAATCACCTTATGTAACAAAAACACACTACTCTGCTCATCTGCTTAATCTGACCCTGAGTGGACAACACTTCTTTTTTTTGGGGGGGGGGTAGAGGCACACAGTTTTCTAGCTCCAATCCTCCAACAAGCACTCTGCTTCCCAATCCGTCTTGGGTGAGGATCTGGCCTCAACCAGCGATGATGTGTGTCCTCGTGTGTCTTTTATTATGACAAATGCTCCCGCCTGGCCTTCTGTCCTTGGCATTACCAAGTTACCCCAACCACTCTCCTTATCCCTCCTAACAATGTTATATTGTTAACATGTCAATACTGCTGCTCAGTGAGTGATTCTCCTATTATGCTGGAGCATAACAACAGGAAACACCAGTGGCGGGCGTTTTGATTGGAAGCCACATGACACACTTAAAGCCCCCTCGATCCTCCTCGTTGAGTGAGCTGTCAGGGCTTTTTTCCAACCCGCCACCCGTAACAAAGAACCGCCCTAAATTTATCACGCTAGACAAACCCCTTTAAGTTAATTACGCCACACTAAGGACAACAACGTTGATGCGCGCTGACACAAAAACACTCAGGGTGGATAGGGCTGAGCGACCGGGAAGCCCCGGGGGGCAGATGCTGTCTCAGCCAGAGCATCTCTGCGAGAGTACTGCAGCACTCAGCGGGGCAAAGAGCGGAGAGGGGTGAAAAGGAGAGGGCAGGCCTGCTTACAAAAGGGTAAAGAAAGCCCTGTTCAAAGAAGTGCAAAGGGGCTGCTGTTCGGGATCTGCACACGAGGGCCACAGTTTGCTCACAAACAGTCTGATGGCAGCTGATGATCAAGCCTAACAGAGCCGACCAGTACAGATGACGGTTGTGAGGAGGAGGAAATAAAGCTTTCCTTAAAAAAACAAGATGAATCTTTATTATACCTAACCTCACTTTTTTTAAGGCCACTTTTATCACAAAAGATAAGTATGGGTGCTGAAAAGTCCTCTGGGTCATGGAAACGTTTTTGGATGGATTTAGTGTATCAGGCACAGAACGTTGAGACTTTATTTGAGTGATTGCAGGTGCATTTTACACATCACTGACTTATTCGGGATCAGGGCCACCCAGGGCAGACACAGACATGTTTCAGAGAGGGATTAGAGCGGGCTTTGGATGTGTATCATCTTCATGCATTAGACTTAATTTAAGTGTCAGACCACATCCACATTCATGTATTACAGACCTACCTAGATCTCCTTGGATGCTGTTGTCATGAGAGGTCCTGCTGGACGTGGTGGAGTCTCCATCACTGGGCCAGATGTGGCTCGCCTTGCGGAGTCCAGTGATGGAGGTGTCAGAAATCATCCCCTGCTGCTTCAGGCGAATCTGAGACAGAGGTGTGGGCGGGCTGCTGCTGTCGAAGGACTGCTGGGAGTGCTGGGAGGGTGAACGGCTTTTTTCCCTGTACATCTGATAGGTGGTGGGGCTGGGAGACACCTGGCTGGACTGGCTTGAGGAGAAGTCCTCTTCGCTGGAGGTCAGGTTCTCGTTGGAGCTGCAGTCCGGCGTGTAGCCTCCTCCCACGTCGTCGAAGCTCCCTGGAGAGTAGGAGCGCCTCGGCCAGGTGAGGTGCGCGTCCTCCTCTGTGCCGTTGTCCCTGATGTGGATGACTCGCATATCGCCATCACCCATCATCCTCCCGACGTACACGCTGGTATAAGCGTGGCACTCCACCGGCTGCCGCTCAGATTTCCCCATAGAGCAGCGCCCCTCGCCTTCTTTCAGGGGGTGTGGGCTGACCTCGGAGTCTTCACATGACCCGTTGTAGCTGCCGTTCCCCTCGGCGGATCTGCCTCTCTGAACGGCTTTGCTGATGTCCCCTGTGGCGGCTGACAGGTTCCCTGGGAGTGAATGCAGGGACCTCTTTCGTTCCATCTGCATGGCTTGACAGCCCAGGCTGCTGATCTTGTCTGAGACCTCCCTGTCGTTGACTCTGACCAGCCCTCGCTCTTGATGGTACTCCATGTTTACGTAGAAGGGTTTCTCTTGGCCTCCGGTCACTGACAGCCCCCTGCAATCTCCCGCTGTGTGAGAGTTGGCCCTCCTGATGCGCTCAAAGTTGGATCTCAGAGCTGCCACCGAGCCCGGACCCACTGGGAAATCAGGAAGCTCAGAGTCTTGGCGGACAGGTGACACCCCACCCTTCTGTTTGCTGTCGGGGGCACAATCCATCTCTGTGTCTACATGAGGTTTGCACTTGACTGTCTTACCAGCCCCCCTGTACTTGTGCTGCTGCTCCTCTGCTCCTGCCTCATCTATGCTGGACCTCTGGCCGTCTTCATCATTTGTCTCTGCCATCCTTTTAAACCCCCATCTCTGCCCATCGTAAGACTTCCTCTCCTTTGCGAGCAGAGTCTGCAGGTAGATCATGCGAAAGCGCTCCTTGTTTACTTCCTTCTCCAAGTGCCTGATGGATGACTTGCATTTGTCCAACTCCTGCTCAATGTCCCCCAGTGAGTTAAGCTCCATGCTAGGGGGATCAGACTCGGGGAACTGCGCTCTCCATGCCTCCACAAACCCAGTTGGCTCAACCATTATTACTCTGACACAAACTGTTCAATAAGCTACCAGCAGAATCATTTCCAAAGCTCGACTTGACTCTTTCCAACCAACAGCTTCCATCGTGCTACGAGTTCAAGGTGTTTCTCAGAGTAATCCACTTTAAAGGGAAATAAAACATACTTTACAGTCTTTACTCACAATCACAATAATCAAATCCGCTTTACTCCGTTTAACAAAGTCCAACACAGTCCAAGGTTATCCTTTTCTCCAACTTGATCTCGTTCCTGCGCTGTTCTCTGGAGATCCTCTGCCTTCTTCTGTGCTTGGTGTCAGACTGAGTCCTGCAGCTCTCTGGTGTTTTGCCTCTCTGTCAGTCGCAGCTGAGAGAGGCGGGGCTAAGTCAGAGATGTGATTTAAACCGCAAACACATCAAAATGAACACTGCTGGCTTTCTAAAAAGCTTCTTCTTAACCCCAAACTGTCTCCAGGTACAGGCGGTTACAGCTGAAAAACAGGAATCCACCAGGAAATGAAAACTAGCATGACAACACAGCTATTGCGAAATATAATAAAAGGAGACAAACTGAGACTTTCAAAGTAAGAAACCCTGCCTGCCCCACATGGTGATGATTTTGTGATTTTGTGTGTGCAGGATTTCAGTTAGATGAAGAAAAAACTAGGTTGACAAAACTCTCCCTTTGTTGGTAGCGCAAATACAGCCTGAACTCTTTTTGAGAAACACACTAATCTTTCAATCTTTCCCACCCAGCTCCTGGCGTGATATTTTGCAACCCGCACACTTGTCCTTTCGGTTATTTTCTGAAAACTAGGGCTAATCCGACCAAAGTTCAGCGTGTAGTGAACTGAAATACAGGTAACATGTGGAAATGTCGCCTCCCGGCGGCTCAAACGTTTTAAGTTGGTGCGTTCAGGTACACACCGGACAGACTGTTCAAATTTAAGGACTGTCTAAACATTGTGTTGCAGTTACGGTTATTCTGTCCGTACCACACTTCCCATTTTCACTGAAATTTAAAACTTGATTCTCACTAAATATTCAAGAAAATGTTGGGGTTTTTTTTTATTTTAGCTCGGGGAATTGGACTTGTTTAATATGTTCACCTCAGGCAAAGGGTTTATATTTGGCATTGCGCTAATATATTTCGGTCGTGAATGACATTAGACTGAGGTTTTATTCATTTACTCCTCTGACCAGTGACTGTAGAATACTTTCATACCGCCACTGTTTTGTCCGTCGAACCAAATCTATAATTTGAGTTAGCTTAACACAACTCTTGAACAGACCGTCAGAGCGACTTCCGGTTAGCAACCAATGGGCGACGCCGTCTTTATGGTTTCCACAGTAACCGTTGCCTTTCCTTCTGCTAAATAACTAGCTGCTTAAACCTTCTGTAAGACGATTTTGCAATTGTTATAATTTCTGAATAGTTATTTCCTAGCGCAGCTAGCAAGATTTTAAATAATTATTTTACGGGTTTACGAGCTAAGCTAACTTAGTCGACGACAGAAAGCGTAGTTACGTTAGCGTTAGCTGGCTAATCAAGCAAAGAAGAGCCACTAAGTGCATCAAATCCCACTTTTCCAAGATGAGCGAACTGCTGAAATTTATCGTCGAACAGCTGAACAGGGAACCATTCAAGAAGAACTTCAACCTCATCACGTTTGACTCGCTGGAACCGATGCAGCTGCTGCAGATTTTAAACGATGTTCTGGCTGAAATCGACCCAAAGGTGAACTTTTATCAGATACTTTTACCAACACTAGACGCTAAAGTTCATTACACTTGTTTCAGGGTTAACACCGAGTGATTATGTGTGGTGTTCATAGAAATAACATGGGGACGCCTCTCACTGATGTTTATCATTATAGCAAGCCATAGACATCCGTGAAGAAATGCCTGAACAGACTGTTAAGAGAATATGTGCTCTGCTGGGGATGCTGAAATACAAACCTCCTGGTAACCTCTCTGATGTGTAAGTATCTGCAGACACTTTCAGTTAAATTTCCCCTTATCTAATTCTGATGTTAATAATGTTGATAAATTCTCGTTTTACGCTCTTTCTTGTTTCACTCAGTGGTTTTTTTTAGTTTGTTTTTTTTAATTCAAGATCTATAACATAAAATAGTTTCAGTGTAACTCTGGGAGACGGGCACCCTCTTGACTTTGAAGATTAGGCTTCAAAGTTTACTTATTGTTAAAGCTTGTATAGTTAGGGCTGGATCAGGTGAGCCTGAACCATCATGGTGCACTGAGCAATTCTTTCATCTCTTTCCACTCTTCAAGTGTCTCTTGCAAATAATTTCAGGAAGGGTCCCCACACCTGGTGGAACGTTTTGTTGGTATTGCTAATTTAGTAACCGATCTTCCAGGCTTAAACAGGACAAAAGATCTCTCAGCCATTGAGAGTGGGTGTGTTATTAAGACTGTGTCTCGCCAGAAGGAGTGTTCAAGAATTGTAGACAGGGTTTGAAATATGTTCCTCCAATACCTTTCAAGACCGGGACATGCCCAGTACATATGGATAAGGGTAGCATCTCCACTCCCACATTTTTCGCAACGAGGATCCAAATCTGTGTAAATACAAGATATTTTGGCTTTCGATTAATGGGCCTTGTGAAAAATGTTAAACTATAAAAGACAAATAGTTTGTATTTTGTCCTTGTTTCTCTATGCTCTTTATTTTGTATCCACTCACCCTCCAACCAGTCCTGGCACATTGCTGCACCTCACTTAGCCTGATTCTGCCAAAGGTCCTTTCCTGTTAAAAGGGAGTTCTTTCTCCTTGCTGTCACTAAGTGCTTGCTCACAGAGGACTGTTCTGGTTTTCTCTTTAATATCATAGGGTCTTTAGCTTATGATACAAAACAACATAAAATGATGGTTGCCATGAACTAGCACTGTATAAATAAACTTGAATTATACTGACAAAATTAAACTAAATTAAACTTGACACATGCATCACTCATAGAGCTCTCGTTTTTTCACTTTTTCCATAGTTTTCACTGTCTACAGTAAATTCACATAGATAAAGTACCTTAAATTTTGTAATCACCTCACTACCAGTGAAACAGTGGATCTTCCATGTTTTACTATTCACCTTCTGCAGTTTGAATCAGCTCTCCTCCTTCATCCCTCCCTGCAGAAGCAGCTTCAGACAGGGTCTGGTGACTGGCAGCAAACCTGTGATTCACCCAATCCTCCACTGGCTGCTGCAGAGGGTCCCTGAGCTGAAGAAGAGGGCTTACTTGGCCCGTTTTCTTGTTAAGCTCGAGGTGCCTGCAGATTTTCTGCAGGATGATATCATCAATGACACTTATCACCAGGTTTGTCAGCATATTAAAGATACCCACCACTCCTTCATTACTGGAACTGCTATTTTAATAAAGGTAAATAATGTGTGTTGACAGTATGAAGAGCTGGTGGAAGGATTTAAGACTTATCATAAGGAGTGTGAGCAGCTCAGGACTTCAGGCTTCTCCACAGCAGAAATAAGAAGGGTAACAAATACAGTCGTGTGAAAAGATGTTTGCTCTCTTCCTGATTTCCTCTTTTTTATGTTTGTCACACTTAAATTTGTTTGATGATCTGAAACATTTAAGTATTAGACAAAGATAACACAAGCAAACGTGAAATGAAGTTTCTTAATGAAGGTGTTTGTTATTAAGGGGAAAAAATCCAAACCTGGATGGCCCTGTGTGAAAAGTGATTCCCCCTAAGCCTAATAACTGGTTGGGTTACCCTTAGCAGCAACAACTGCAATCAAGTGTTTGCGATAACTGGCAATGAGTCTGCAGCACTTTGGAGGAATTTTGGCCCACTCATCTTTGCAGAATTGTTGTAATTCAGCGAAACTGGAGGGGTTTTGACCATGAACTTCCTTTTTAAGGCATCTCAATCGAGTTCAGGTCAGGTCTTTGAATAAGCCACTTCAGTTATTTTTTTTTCTTAAGCCATTCAGAGGTGGACTTGGTCGTGTGATTTGGATTATTTTCCTGCTGCAAATCCAAGTGCACTTCAGCTTGAGGTCACAAACAAATGGCTCTCATTCTCCTTTGTGATGTTTTGGTACACAGCAGAATTCATGGTTCCATTTACTACTGCAAGTCTTCCAGGTCCTGAGGCAGCAAAACAGCCCTAGACCATCACAATATCACCTCCAGGTTTTACTCTTGGTGTGATGTACCTTTTTATTTTCTTAGTTTTTTTGGAAAATGTGACATGAGCCTTTGTTCTTTTTGGTCAGCAATTGTTTTCTCCTTGAACTCTCCCATGCGTGCCATTTCTGCCCAGTCTCTTTCTTATTGTTAAATCATGAACTTTGACCTTAACTGAGACATGTGAAGGCTGTGGTTCTTAAAGTTCCTCTGGGTTCTTTTGTGACCACCTGGATGAGTTGCCGATGTGTCCTTGGAGTAATTCTGGTAGGCCGATGACTCTTGGGAAGGTTCGTCACTGTTCCAAATTTCCTTCATTTGTATCTAATGGTTCTCACTGTGGTTCTCTTGAGTTCCAACGCCTTAGAAATTGTTTTGTAACCTTTTCCAGACTGATAGATGGCAGTGACTTTGTTTCTTAGGTGTTTCTTTAGATCGTGGCATGATGTGTGTGTTTTTTTTTAAGATGTTTGTGCCTGCTTCAACCATCAGACTGGTTCTATTCAAATGATTTCTTGATTCAACAGGTCTGTCAGTAATCAGGCCTGACTGTGTTAAGTGAAACTGAACACAGATTTCCAACATATGTGGTTAATCAGAGTTAATTCTTGATTTACCATGAGGGGTAATTACTTTTTCACACAGGACCAGGTAGGTCTGAAAAACTTTCCTCCCTTAATCAATGAAGTCATTGTTAAAAAACTGCATTTTCTATTTACTCTGGTTATTTTTGTCTAATGTTAAAATTAGTTTGATCTGAAACATGTAAGTGTGACAAATATGCAAAACAGTAGAAAATCAGGAAGGGGGCAAAGACTTTTTCACTGTAGTCACGTTTTACTCTCTACTACTCTTTACTACTGCTACACTGCTTGTTAGAAGTTACTGATTATAATATTTCCTCAGTATAAAACTCACATATTGAATTTCATTTATATTTGTTCTGTAATAAATACCACAGTAGAACCTTTTCTTAAGCTTAACTGACATTCATGACATTAATTCATCTTTTCTGCAATAACAGGACATTAGTGCCATGGAGGAAGAGAAAGACCAGCTCATCAAACGTGTGGAGAGGCTGAAGAAGAGAGTAAGGCAGACTGCTCTGGGAGGCTGCGGTACTCCTGCAATGCTTGGAAGGCTTTAGAATTGACTGTGGAATGAAAACATGACCTCAAACATATATTATCAGCTCCTCTAATAAACCTGACAGGGATGTGACAGGCTGCAAGGCTGCTTAACAAGGCTAGAAGTAATGAGGTGCTGAATTTCTAGGTCTTACTTATAGGCCCTGTTAAAAGGTGAAACCTGACTCTGTCAGAGGTTCGCAGTTATTTTCTGCTGGCTATCCGATGACTGCCGCAGCACTGAATGGTGTTTTCTTTCCACTAGGTGGAGTCAGTGTCTAACCATCAGCGGATGCTGGAGCAGGCCAGGCAGCTGCGGGTGGAGAAGGAAAGGGAGGAGGCGCTGACTCACCAGAAGCAAGAGCAGAAGAATCAGGTAAATGCTCGGGATTACTTGTGTCATTTATCAGCGCTTTTCTTCATGACAGTATACTTTAACAAGTCATGACAGTCAAGTTAAACAAGTTTGTGGGCTGTTATGCTCACTGCCTTTTCTCTCTGTCTTTTACATCTCCTTTCTTGCTTGACGGATTTGAAAAAGAAAAAAAAACATTTTCTGGCAAAATCTGGGTTTAGATTTTATATAGAGTGCAACCAGTTTTCTGCACACAGAGTTTTTATTGTTTGTTTCAGTTTTTTGTTATGATTTCAGGTTTTTTTTGGCTGATACATAATAAGAAAGAGACTGAACTGAAATCTGTAGGAATTCTGTAAGAACAGCAATGATCATAGAAATATAATTTCTTGGGAAAAAGCTTTTGGAAACCTTATTTTGGGCCTTTTTGAGCAACCTTTGAAAGAACGTTTTTATCACATTTGGCTGTTGATTCTATAATAATTATCTGTGACTATTTTTGTTAGTTTTTAGTGAGCGTTGTCAGACAGAATCAGCCCACCAACGAGTCCAGTCTGGCCCACCAGCTGGCTTTGAACATTGTAAAGGAGGGTATAAATTTTGGGCTATTAACTGTATGTTTGTAAGTTTTACAGCTTTTCCTGCTGATGTAGCCCTCACCCATGACCATTCATACTACACCAATGTCATTAAGTAATAGAGAAACAACAACGACAAAACAGAACAAGGATATTTTCTGTGAATTAACAAGTAATTATAATTACTTGTTAATTCACTGGGCAATGAGCTACCAGCACTTTTACTATAGTTTTATACAATTATTTCTTACAATTTAAGCCCTTTTTTAGTTGAGGTGACAGATTTCCGTCTTCTGTACACTGACAAAAAAGAGGAGTTTCACTGGTCCCTCCCACACAGTGAGCTGTATGATATAAAATGAGTTTGATGTCTATAGTTTAACACTTTAAAATAACTGCCCAAATAGGCGCTCAGAGGATTTGCAGTGTGACTGCCGGGTGGCAAAACTAGATTCTAGAAGGACTTACTTTGCTGAGTGAGTTTTCTATTTTCAGTTTGGTTTTGTTTAGTTTTTATTGTTTAAATAATTTCTGATTTAATTTGGTGTTTCTTTTGCGGTACATGTGGCATTTGTCAGATTTTAGCATTTAACATAAGAAGTTCACAACAGCACAAAAATATGATACAGCATTGCAAACAGTTGGCACACAGTCTCATAGGCATCAAACACATCCACGACTGCTGCCTCAGGCTGACTAACAAATGTTGAAGTCTTGTTTTTATTTTCACT
Source organism: Etia nguti (assembly GCA_015106755.1). Taxonomy (NCBI): domain Eukaryota; kingdom Metazoa; phylum Chordata; class Actinopteri; order Cichliformes; family Cichlidae; genus Etia; species Etia nguti. Next base: position 17,331 of record VUQG01014134.1, on the reverse strand, counting down.
TTCATTGTTTCCAGATATTTTATAGACTGAAAACTAACTGGCACATCAATGAAGAAACAGGAAGATGATTTCATGTGAAAATAGTGCTCTGATTTCCTGATGGTGCCTCTATCTGTGACTGTTTTTGTGTGTTCAGCTGTTTCAGGCTGAGCAGAGGCTGCTGAGATCGGAGCAGCAGTTGAAGGATTTGCGACAAGCTGCAGCAGATGCCAATCCAGAGAGTGAGTAGCCATGTCCCTGCTAGATATATACAGGTGGATGGGTGGATTCAAGGTCACAACAGAGTGTGATGCGGGTGTCTCTCTGCTAACGGGCTTTCATCTGCTGAGACCCTCTGATTATGCTGATCTTTGAAGTGCTCTAATAGAGCTTATCTGATGTTGAAATTGTCACCTTTTGTTCTCATCTGCTGTTGGCGTCTTTAGCCAAATTAGAGATTTACACATTTGCAGTTTCTAAAACGACTGCAGTGCAGACAGAGATGGACCTGCACAATTAAAGTCAATAATCAGAAGCACTACAAATTTTTTTAGGAACGATAAATGAGGCTGCTGATGTTTAGTATACATTTAATAAGCGCTTGTCTTTCTACAATAACATTTTGACAGAATACTTTGTTTTACCATATATTCTAGTTGTTAGGTACTGAATGCCTGAAAGGGGTTTGAATAGCTTAAAGAAAAGATTCGTCTCTTTCAGGCTTAATGAAGAGACTCGAAGAGGAGATCAAGATCAACTCCTACATGGTCTCTGAGAAGCTTCCCAAGGAGCTGGAGGGCATGAGGCGTACCGTGCACTTCCTGCAGAAAGTGGCATCAGAGCCTGCGATGGGCCAGGCTGATCTCCAGGAGCTGGAGGACAAGGTCTGGAGGACCAGGGTGTCGTACTATGCTTGTGTACCTTCAAGATTCTAAATGTCCTTTAATTTACACTTTCACAGATTAAAGAAGCAGATTCTCAGATAAACCAGCTGATTGAGAAGAGGATGATGAGATATGACCCCATGGATGACAAACTCTCCCTTTACAGACAACAGGTGCTGACTGTGTTCATTCTTTCAGTTGTCTTTCATTGTTCTGTCTAGTTTTAACTCTTTAATCAGCTACATTTTTTCCACAGTTTAAAAGGAACCTTATGTAATGCATGTTAAGAACACTGTCACTTCTGAGACCATAACATAAAGTTGTAGCCGAGCAATAACCAAACAAGTTTTGATGCAGTCGTGATAAACATCATATTTAATTATTTTAAAATGAGGCTTGGAGGGAACAATGTCTCATTTTGTTAATCGCCTGTTGCGTCTTCCACTCTCATTTATGGTAAAAGACACAAGGAGAGGAATCCAGGCTGTGCAATTTGTGGTATGATAAAGGGGGCATGTCTGTACTAGTAGAGGCTTACTTACCGCACACACCATACAAATTGGAAATTTTGGATGTTTATGGAACAGAGACCTTTCAGCATCCAGAAAAGGGACTCACAGAATTACATTCATAACAGAGTTGGAGGAAAGATTGATTGCTGAGCAAATGGAGCTTGCATAAGTGTGCGTAGAACATGCAAAGACACCAAAGGATAGGTCTGAATGCAAAACTTCTTGCTGTGACACTATGTTTATTTCAGAAAACTCAAACTCTTAAGGTTTTTCACTCTAAAGATGTATATTTTACAATCATTCATCCCTTTGTCCATCTGTTCTTAAAATGGATAAGACGAAGAAAAAGAAAGATATTTTTCATTTGAAAGGTCAACTACTGAACGCTAGCGATCTTTATTCTGTTCTCAGTGTGTGTTGTTTCATTCTGTACCGTAACTGGTGTCCAGTGTAGTAGAAAAACACATTCTTTTCAGCTCTTTCATTTTCTCATGTTTTCCATGGATTTATCGTGTTTGTATATGTCTATAACCTGACCCTTATAGGCCTCCATCATCGCTCGAAGGAAGGAGTCAAAGGCAGAGGAGCTTCAGGAAGCAAGGGAGGAGCTGGCTGCGGCAGAGAGGGAGCTGAGGCAGAGGACAAACCAGACACAAGGCTCAGATGAGGAAGAGGTCATTCGTGGTGATGAGGTACACTGCCGTTTCACACACTCACAAATCACTGCAATATTTGCTGGGGGATTTTTGTGTGTGTGCGTGCGTGTGTGTTTTTTGTTTTGTTTTTTTGGGGGCTCAACAAAAAAGGAGTCTTTAGAAACAGGACACCGTCAGTGTGTTCGAGGTAACTGCTATCATCTCCAGCTTTATCAAAGAAAGTGCTAGAAGATTTGCAATCCACAGAAAACACAAGAGGCTATTTTTGTTCTTATCCAAACACAGACAGGCTCACTGTCTAATGTTACTTATCCCTTTTCCCTACTCTCCCCCACATTCCCATGCACAGTCATAAATAGAACACAAAAGAGAGAATGTCCAGAACAAGGATTGTACTGGACAAACTTCCTGAAAGTTGGCCTTTTTCTTAATCTTTAGTGTAATCAGTCTCCTAATTCAAGTCAGCTGGACAAAAAAAACCTTGAGGAGTCTTTGGGTATAGAGACTTTGCTCTTTATTTATATCCCAGGACAAGATGTACTCCTTGTCCTTTCAGACACGTGGTATGGTTTATTCTGAGCTGTCACACTGATCAGTATAAGTGAACTTAACATAGAATATACTTAAACAAAATCTGGCGCTTGAATCAAAAAAGACTTGAGTAATCACTTCTCAGCTGGCCAGTAGACTAAATTTAAAGTTACAGAGCTGACAGTGACTGCTCTGAAAGAGCAGAGAGATGCTAATGAATGGGAGCTGCGCTGGGACCATCAGAGCTCAATTTTCTCGGGTGTCCAATCTAGAATCAGTTTCCATGGTTTCCTAAAGCTGACACAGCACAGCACGGCAATATTGCTGGGCTCAAAGTTGGATCCCTCATCCCTAAAAACAAAAAAAGATTTTGTACACTGTGATTTTCATCCCAAAATTGTTAGCACAACCAGTAAAAGCATGTAGTAATGAGCCCTGAAACCTGTTGAAATCCAGGCTGTTCCCCAAAAGGCACCAAAGCCAAAACAGCTCTGCACTGACACTGTGTTAGTGGAAAAGAGACGATACTGTAGCATATGATGAAAACACAAGAGACCTCGCACCAGAGTTTCCATTTAATGTAAAGTGGAAACGCGGCACTTTTGCAAATTCTTTTCCTGGGAGCATACTGTTAGAGCGATGCAGATTCTCAGCTGAGGGAACACATTTTTATATGACAGCCTTTTGAACCACAGAAAAAGCTGCATGCACTGCGTTGGCAAGGGAATGCATTAAGTTGCTGATGTGGAAAATGTGATGAATATGTTTAGCCCTGATTTCTTACACAGCTTTTTTAATTACCTTAAGCATAACTACATTAATAGTAAAATACTTTATTATATTGCATCATTACTTTAAACAAATGTGACAAATGGACACATTTGGTTACACAAAAAATGGACACAAACTCTCCACCAGGGGAAGAAATATAGTTAGAAACAGTGAAATATGTGGCACACTATTATATTTTACATTAGTCATGAAAGTGTATTACAATCAATTTGAGACTCTTTAACTGAAATTAGAGAGCTGTTTGTAGAAACAAAGAGGCCCTTGAGACGAGACATGAATGAAGTGAATGGAAAATGTTTTGTCAAACGTGGCTTATCAGACTCCTCCTGTAGTTTCGGGCTATCAGCCACAGTGGAGATGATCACTTTATCAGAGGTATTTTCCATTCTGACCATTACGTGTCATCACATGCCGCCCACCAACTGCAGGGTCTCTCTGAGGGGGGATGACTGCATCTGTTCGTCATTGGTTGGAAAGTAACAGGAAACCATTTTATCCAGCATCCTCGTCATTCTGGTTAAATTTAGTCTTACTTCAGTCGCAAATCCGACTAACACTTTTTTTTTTAAACTTGAAATAATGTGGATTTATTTTGATCTCCTGCTGTTTGTCCCACGTGCAGTTATTTGGAGTATACACTGCACAGTTGAGGGTTTTGTTAACTGGTCTGCATGTGTGTGGGTGTACTGCCGAATGAGCCGCTGTCCATTTTAACAGCAGTTGTTTTGGGGATACAGTGTCAGGAACACTATGCAGTATAATTCTGCTGTGTTAATTCCTCTTGCAGTCACGTCTGCCCTTGATGTCCCAAAATACACAAAGAATAAATGTGCACACAAACACACACACATTGATCCACATGAAGCACATTCTGTGATTTCTGGGGCTGTTCTTCTGTGTCCATGTTCATTTATAGCTGCTCTTCATTGTGGAGGAGCTTCAGTGTGTCCCAGCAGACATTTGGGGTGGGGAGTAAGTGAGCATCCACTTAAAGCAGTTATTCTGTCAGATAAAGCTGTTTGCTGCACATAGCTGGCTGTGAATCTCAAAGGATTGGGTGACTCTTTCAGATCATAGCATGGCCTCCAGGCCTCCTCGTTGCAGCCACTGCTGTTCTCTAATCCGTTCCCTCCCCTGGCTCAAGCCATTGTCTTCTCCTGTAGCCTTTCATAGTATCACAGCTGTGTCGGACACCATGCCTCCAAATATAAACTGTGTTTAGGCCTCTTTCATTGCAGTTTCCATATGAACTTTACACTTTCTTTGTTACAGCAGGTTTTAACGTGCTTCACAGAACCATCAGTAATATCAAAATGTATGTGTCTTGTTATTTTGAAGGACCTGTAATCAATATTTATATTAGATAAATGGGGATGGTTGCATCAGGAAGTGCAGGTGGCATAAAATCTTTGCCAAATTAAACACGCAGGTCATCAAGAGCAAGACTTCCATACCGGATCGGTCGGGGCCCCAGGTCAACAACAACCACCTCCGGTACTGTTGGCCAGCAGTGTGCCAGTGGAAACTGTGCTACTGTTGGCCGATGACAAAGGAAGAGGAGAGGGGAAGCGTGTTCAGAGGTAGTGAGAGAAGGAAAGGCACGAATGTGGAGGTGTGAATAGGGACCTTAAATGTAGGGACTATGATTGGTAGAGGGAGAGAGCTGGCTGACATGATGGGGAAAAAAGAAAGGCGGATATATTGTGAAGGAGACTACTTACAGGGAAACAAGGTCAGAGGAATTAGAGATGTATTCAAGCTGTTCCACCATAATGTAGATATGAAGAGAAATGAGCAGGGGTGAGCTTGCATGAAGAGTAAGTGAATAGTGTTGTGGAGGTGAAGAGAGTGTCAGATAGGATGATGAGCTTGAATGTTGTCAGTGTGTGTGCCCAACAAATTGAATATTAGGTAGAAGAGGGAAAGGAAGTGGCAAAGAGTATCTCCAAAGGGGAGACAGTGGTGTTTGGAGAAGACTTAAGTGGACATGTAGATGAAGGACAGAGGTGATGGGGAGCTGTTGGGTAGGGATGGTATTAAGGATAGAAATTCAGAAAGACAAATGGTAAATCTGTGGTGAGCACATACTTTAAGAAGAGGTGATGTAAATGAGTGGAGGAAGGTGCATGCAGATGGACTATATTCTGTACAGAAGGTACAATATGAAAGAGATAGGAGACTGCAAGGTGGGGTCCAGGGAGAATCTGAGTCTGTAGGATCACATCAAGAAGAAGAAGCAAGTGAAGCCAGAGGGAAAGATTAAATGATGGATGCTGAAGAAGGAAGAATGTTCAGAGTTCAGACAGGATTTGAGACAGGCTCTAGGAGGTAGCGAAGAGTTACCAGATGAATTGGTGAGGGAAAACTACCAAGAAGATATTTGGTGTGGAAAGAAAACAAGGAAATTTGTCTTCTTTCCTGGAGGTATGATCTAGAGAGAAGAGGAGTGAAAGTCGGTAGTAGTAAGACAGAATGCATACGTGTACTCGAGAGGGAGGCAGGTGGAAAGGTGAAGCAGCAAATAGAGGTAGTAAAGTTAGATGAGTTCAGATATCTGGGATCAACAGCTCACAAGAGAGGTGAAGGAGAGTGCAGCCAGGGTGGCTGGGGACAAGTATCAGAGGTGACATTTGACTTAAGGATAGCAGTGAGAGTGAAAGGGAAGGTTTACAAGACGGCAGTGACACCTGCTATGATGTAATGTTAGCAGATGGTGGCACTGGAAAAAAAAGACAGGAGGCAGAGCTGTAAGTACCAGAGTTGATGCTAAAATCTTTGATGGAAGCAAGGGAACTACTAGAAATGAACACATCAGAGGTACAGTCAGGTCGAGTTGTTTGGAGACAAAGTCAGAGAGGTAAGGCGGGGATGGTTTGGGCATGTGTAGAGGAGGGATAGTGGACATATTGGACAAAGGATATTGAATATAGAGCTGCTGGGTATTTTCATGCAACCTTTGAATAACACTAAATGATCTTGTTCACAACTACAGCTATTTCAGATTCACTAATTAAGCAAAGAAGCATGCTTTTGGACTGTGGGAGTAGGCCGGAGCACCTGGAGAGAACCCATGCAGCCACTGGGAGAACACGCAAATAACACATTTAGTAGAAAGGCACCGACTGGTCTCTTTCCTTTACATTCTGTCAGCTGGTTTTAATCCCAGTATTAATTACTGCACCACCAAGAACCCCAAGAAGCAATAATATGCTTCTGCCCAAAATGTGTTTATCCAGGACTTGCAGGCATGTCCATAATGTGTTCCTTCGCATTTGTGACTAATGCCGAATTCTGTTTCATTGTTCTTCTAAGCTGAAGCGATTGGTGGCGAAACTCCGCAGCAAGGGAACAGTATACAAGAAGAAACGCCAGGAAATCGCTGAGCGGAAAGCAGAAAATGGTGTCCTGCAGCGCACAGAGGAGATTCTCAAGCAGAGACACGAGACTGTCCAGCAGAAACTGGTAATTCCTGATTTTGAATTTCACGTGAGAGAAGCAGAATCATTCATTTCTTTACAATAAAACAGAGGAAGGACTGGGATCCACATCTTTACTTTACTTTCTGAAGACTATTGTGATGCTACAGCACAAACCATAAGGAAAGGTTTCAATTGTAAGTCAACACTGAATCCCACATAGGCTTACCGTGATATACTTGAATTATATACTTAAATAAACAGAGCACAAGGGAAGTCTCATTAAAGAAACCCTTCAGTAATAATTTAATATTAAGTATTTGGACCTGGACCACAGAAATCTTCCTAACTGCTCCTGCTGTCCTCTCTGAACTGTCATATTCATACAATAACTGCCCCACCTTCTCCCCCTTCGTCATACTGCCAGTCCAAATGTGTTGTTTTCACTTGATCCCCCCATTCACATACTGCTGCTAACAGTGAAGTGGTAGAAGCTTCCTAGAAAGGGCTTCACACCTTTATGTGGTCCCAGCATCTGACTTGTTGATGGGCTCTCTGACGCAGGCTGAGCTACTATTTCTGATGGTTCCATCTGCTGCTCTTCCTCTGTCTGCATCCCACACAAGGATTTGATAAAGCAATGGACGTTTTCCTTCTGATCACATTTCTGGTTGGAAAAATGTCTTATGAGCCCTTTTTTTTTTTAAGGATTATCCTTATGCATTTTAGAGATCAAATAACAGGCACCCTGTTAATGTTAATTTTACTTGGAACAATATTCAGCCCCAATTCCATTAAATGTATAAATTGTAAATGAAAACAGAATGCAGTGACTTGCAAATCTCATAAACCCACATTTTATTCAAAATGGAATATTAAAACCTATCAAATGTTTAACGTGAGAACATTTTAAGAAATACATTAGCCTTTTTTCAATTTGATTGCAGCAACACGTCTCAAAAAATGCTGCGAGATGGCCATGTTTACCGCTGTTAGGCTGCTCTCAGATTTTTCAGCACTGATGGGACCTTTTAAATGTACAAGATGCCAATTCCATAGGCAGTAGTGCTCCCCCTACTATCAGAGATCCAGGGTTTTCAAGTAATGATCTGATAACAGCCCTGAGTGTCCCTCTCCTCTTTAGAGATTTCTCCAGATTTTCTGAATCTTTTGATGATATTATGTACTGTAGATGATGAGATATTCAAAGTCTTTGAAATTTTACACATCATTTTTTACTGAAACTGTTCCACAATTTGTAGACGCAGTGTTTTTGCAGACTGGTGAACCTCTGCCTTCACTTCCTAGATAATCTTTTTATACCCAATCATTTATTGACCTGTTGTCAGTAACACGATTGGTTCCTGAAATAGTGAAATGTTTCAGTTTAAACAGCTGATATGTTTTTTGTGTTGTATTGTGAATAAGATATGGATTTATGAGATTTTCAAATCACTGCGTTCTGTATTCATTTGCATTTTATAGAGAATCCCAACTATTGGGGGAATTGGGGTGGTATGTCTGAAATCAAAGACAATATTCCTAATCATCAAAAAACAATATCTGACTATTTGTGCTGTGTTTTAAAGCAAACCGTGGAGGCTGAGAAGGGTATCTCTGGCTACAGTGATACTCAGGAAGAGCTGGAGAGGGTTTCTGCCATCAAGAGCGAGCTAGATGAGAAGAAGGGCCGCACGCTGGATGACATGTCTGAAATGGTGACTATACTTTTTGGTTTTTTAACACTGAAGTGCTACTTGACTTACTGTAACCTTAGTAGTTACTATAGATACATAATTACTGATTATTTAGTCTGTTCTCAGTTCATACAAAGCCAGGAGTAGAAACAACTGAGTGTTAAAAGCAGTCTGCATTCTGAGCTTTTGATTGACATGGGTTACTTGTACACATACAGACCTCATTATTTGAACTTCTTGATAAGAGCATATGAGCATCCACCATTGGAACATTGTATTTATGACAGAAAATAAGGAAAAGCAGAGCAGGTTCAATTTAATGTTTTTCACATCTTCATTTGGACGTAGCCAACACAGTTACAGACAGAACCCCGATAAGCACGCAGTGTCTACCATAGCTGTAAAAGACTTGTTGCACATGTGTCAACAAATATTGTTAGCATTGATGATGAAGTAAACTTAAATGACATGATTGTGTCCAGTGTTGTCAGTTAAAGCATAATGTGTGTGTGTGTGTGTGTGTGTGTGTGGGGGGGGGGAATATGCTATGCCATTGAAAAGAAAAGCACCAGTGTTACAGTTTAATTGAATGAAGCCCATTTAGCTGATTCAGTTTTAGGGCCCTCGTATTGTGATTACAGGCTCATTGTAATTTGTAATAGACTTTTTTTTTCTTTTACCGCCCACATTTTGTTTTCCCACAGCAGGGAAAAGGTGGAATTTATGATCCTGTCCTGAACTGGACAGTGAACCAGCCTGCACACACACACAGTCCATGATTTGAACTATTCATTTATCCACCATTTATTTATCTGCACTTTCCCTGGAGTTTGGCCTTTAGGGAGTTTATGAAACTCTAAAATAACTACAGCCAACTGGAATTTCAGCACAAGTTGGCAAATAATAACCTCTGTGTTGATGCTATGGATATTTAATTAAAGCTGCAAGTTTGATTTTATTGTTATCAGTAATGGGCAGTTACAACAAGAATACTGAACAGTATCTCACAATAGTTCATAACTTCCATCATCATCCTTTTGTGTGGAAGCCCAGGACATCAGTTGTGACTTTTTTATGAATTCAGTAGCGTGTGTACTTCTGCAGACTGTAAGATTGCTTGTTAATGATGATATCAAATATACCTGGATCCATGCTGAAAGGACACTGTTACACTGAAATTTAAAAATGGCATTTTAAACCCATAAAACTGAAATCTGGAATGTTTCAATCAATACTTACCTACTTACACACGCTATAGGCACTTTCTCCAAATGTTGATCTGATTTGCCAGCTTGCACCTGTCTGGTTGACAATGCTGTCTAACTTCATCATTAGTCACAGTCGTATCACCTGCTGTTTACTGTCAAGACAACGAATGCATACAAAGGTAGATGTGTGTGTGATTATTGTAGGACTCCTTTTTTGTGTTGTTTTGTTTTTATTCTTAATGCAGTGTGTGCCGTTATCTCTTTTTTGAAGGTGAAGAAATTAAACTCAATGATAGTGGAGAAGAAGTCTGCGCTAGCACCAATTATAAAAGAACTGAGGTCACTGAGACAGCAGAGTCAGGTGAGCATCATCTGAATTATTAAACGCGAACTTCAAAGAAACCTCACGGCACATCAAACGGTGTTTGTAAAGACAGTTGGCCTCCTGACCACACTGAAACAAGGACCTTCAGCTCACATGACAAAACAGCATCCCTCTTTAACACCCAGCCTATCAGGAAAAGGATCCTGGCAAGAATTTGGTACGGATTTTTCACTACGGAGTATAACTTTCAGAAAGAGTGGGTAATTCATGCTCCAAAATATCTTCAGTGAGTCCTAATTATGTCTCTGCAAACGAGTAGAAGTTTACTTGTATATTATGCTACCATGGACAAGGTCCATTAAGAATAATTTACATAGTCCATAAATAAATGTATGATGGGAAAGCATCCTGCATCCCTGAGCTAGAGCAGGGGATTTAATTTTCCTACATGTGTGCCCAGAATTGCTCTTACATCTCATGGGTCACGTCTGTTAATGAAGAGCTGCAACAGGAAGACATAAATAGACTGTAAGAAGTTAAAGTGCTAAAACTACAGCTGGGATCTTTTGTTGACATTAAACGGTGTTGTGAGTTGGACACGAGTGTTGATAATAGTGCATCTGTCTCAGTTCTGACTGTCTTGTAATGGGTTTGCTTTTCTGTTCCGGTGTGTCCTGCTTGGGTTCTTCATAGGAGTTAGGCCAAGAGTATGAAGAAAAGAAGGCACACTATGAAAGCTGCGCTGCTGGTTTGGAGAGCAACAGATCAAAACTGGAGCAGGTATAATTATTATAGTGCAAAGGTTTCATATGCACAGCAGTTTAGATGGATTTTACGTGCTTCTTTTTTCTAGTGTGTTATTACATGTTTGATCTTTAGCATGATTATATAAGAACGTCCATCTTCTCTTTTTAACTCACAGGAGGTGAAAGCATTGAGGGAGGAGATGGCACAGAAGGAAAACCGATACCATTATGTCAACGCCATGTCAGAGGCAAGTATTTTGAAAAGATACAGTAGTTACTTAAAGCAGGACCGGAGACTGTGTTATCACTGTTTTCAAGCCAAATTAGGGACAGGAGTGCATACAAGGCTGCAGCATTTTGTAAGCCACCTGCCCCCACAAGCACCCACTGGGACGAAGTGTAAACTCGGATCTCTGCCTCTCTGTCCTCGGCAGAACTTTAAGATGCAAATACAAAGGGCAGCTGAGGAGATGAAGGCCTACGTGTCCCCTGATCCGCAAGAGAAGAAGAAAGCCATCAGGTGAGCCTGCTGAGCCACACCAGCCAGCTGCTTGTGAGATGAATGGCCTTTTTTACTTCAGCAGGATGTCATTACAATACAGCCAGTTAATCTACTGCCACTTTTTCCTTGGTGTTGTGATGACACACCTTTATTTTTAATACATGGGGTGAAATCAGCTCGAGAAATGGCTGTCGCACGCATGTTGCTAATCTTATTCTTGTTCACTGTAGGGAAGTGTACATGAAGAGTATTTCCGAACAGGAGTTACTTGGCAAGGTGAGAAAAGCGTACTGAGCGAGTGCTGACCTAGCAGATGCTAGGACAGGTCAATACTTGGAAATATTCCTTTATTCTGTCAAGAACATGATCTGAGGACATGCAGGTACGCCAAGGAAGTTTCACAGAGTTTGCTTTGGAAGTAAAGTAACGGATAGTAAGGAATACACCTGAACATTCACATCAGGACCCTATAAAAGTGCAAGCAAATTCCTTATAGATTTTTTTTTTAGAAATGCCATAAATATACATCTAGTTTGCTGAGTTGAGGTTATATTAAGATATATGGCATCTAATCTGAATTCTATCTTCGAATAAATGCCAGTTTTCTTTAATCTCAGGTCTTCAGAGGACAGTAGAATGTCATAATGAGACAGCTTTAACATACCTTTGTTTGCACTAGGTTGGCACAAATGTGATCATATTAGGGTTCATTTCATTTTGAGCAAATGTATTCTGTGCTGGGTATTTTTCACCAGTATCTCTTTTCACGTGTGGTCTCCAGAAGTTGCGAGAGGAACAGAAGACGGTGAGGGAGAGCCACAGCGCCAACATGGAGCAGGTGAAGATGTGGCGTGACCTAGAACAGGTGATGGAGTGCAAGAGGCAGTGCTTTATAAGGGCAAAGAACCGGGAGTCTATCGGTCAGATCATCCAGGAGGGAGGGGAGGACAGGCTGGTGCTGTGAGGAGTCATCTAGGAATGATGGGCTGTGATCCCACTGAGTTCAGCTTAACAGAGTTTCTGTCATCGTTCTGTCACGGGCTTCATTTTCCTCATCTATCTCTTCTCTATATACTCACCTGTTGTTTCACTTGGAACTTTATCTCCTGTGAGAACCAGACCACTAACCTAAAGAGGTGGCATGGTTTAAGATGCTTTTGAATCGCCAACTTAAAGAACACGTGTAGTGGCACAGGGGTTTTCACTTTCTCTGGCCCACAACAGAATCCTTTCAATCAGAGTGTCCAAAGATAACAGCATACAAAGTGGTGCTCTTGGGATGTGGCCACAGTCAACTATTATTGGCACTGCCAACCATGACCTTGAGCATGGGTTGAGATTCCAGTTTTGGAATTCACTGGGAGCCCCCACTGCATTGAAACGGTCAAAATATTCTGCTTGTGGAATACTGTAATGGATCCTTATTTCAAGATAGTTGTTAATATTTTCTTTGTATTTCTATTAAATATATTGAACAATCATTTTGACTCATGTTTCAATGTGACAGAAAGACATGTAAATTAGGAATGTTATGTAGACTGTTGGAGTTTAAAAGAGCCGTTTGTTTGTCCAGCTTCATTGCCTTCATTTGTTCTGTTTTGTTTTTTCACCATGAATCAATTTAGCATCATATCTGAAGACAAAAACGTTTATGATTTGGATGATGAAGATTAATATCTTTTTTTAGCAGGTAACACGACACACACGTCTGCCCGCTCACTTTTGAGTGCGACACCTCGTTCCCAGCAAATGTCTTCATGGATGTTTCAGGGTCTCAACCTCCCCCTCTCCCACAGAAACTTAATCTGCTGTTGACAGCCAATGTTAGTGGCCCTTGTGCCAAACGGATCAAGTGTGCTTTGTAAAAGGCTGCTTGATGTCCAGCTGGCTGGTGCCATGTTATTGTTGTTACAACACCTTGTGCTTCTTGGGACCTTATTAAGACATGTTAACAGATGATGCACGCCAGTCCTGTAAAACATCTGACAGTACTACCCTCTGAAGACTGCAGAGGAGGGCGGGGGATTAACCTAGTATCCTTTACACCTTTACAGAAAATTGGACCTTTGTTTTGCAAACACCTTTGACTTTAAAAGTTTTTATTTTGTGGTATTGGTATGTCTCTGCTCCTAGCTGGTGTAAATAAATGTTCCAGTTTTGTAAGACAATCTCAGTCCATCTTTTTTTTTTCTCTAATTGAAGCGGTGATACACTAAACGAGCAATGGGCTTTTTGTATTTGGATGCCTTCATTCTGTCTGCATGAAGCTGCCTATAAAGCTGTATAAAAACATTTGGGCAGAGCAGTGCAAGATTATTGTAGTTAATAAAAACTAAAAAGGTGTGGGGAAAGATATTTTAGGTAATTAAATATCAGTCGAATAGTACGAATAAGATATTGGGTTTTTTTTGTGGTTTTTTTATCTTATATTTGTGAAATTGTGATAATATTTACCTAAGACGTAAAGTGAAAAAAAATCTAAACGGCGTCTTTACTTTCAGTCTTTAGATCTTGCTAGTCCCCTCGTATTACCTGTTTATGTATTTTTTTATTAATACAGCTCTATCAGGGCTGCCCCATGTTCAGCGTTGAATTGAAAGGACATTAAGAGGACATGTATATAATCGCCAATGCTTAAAAAAGGTTTTAAAAAGCAAAGCAAAACCACCACCTTTGCTGCTGCAGAAATGTCCTTGAAATATCATGTTTCTCTCAAAATGTTATAATAAATGTCTGGTGTTGTGATTTTATTGTAATGCCTATTCTCGACTTGTTAAACCGTTCCCCAGACAAATAACTCCTAACTATTAAACGATAATAAATTATTTGATATATATATATATATATATAATTTTTTTTTTTAAGGGTAACTTAAGGAATGACTTGACAGCCTTACAATGCCAACTGATAGCTCCAGCACGTCACGTGTTTCACCACTATAACTGTGTCACCTGCCAGGTACACCGAGGAAGACATGGCGGGCAATATGAAACACTTAAATGAATGCATAGTGACCCTACACACTGTACGAAGTGATCCAATCCTTACGGCTTACATAAAACAAACCCCCCGTATGTCGGCCTCCCATTTCCTGGTTCTGGGTTTTTTTTTCCGGCTCTCCTTAGCTGACACGGGTCGTCCAATGATATGAGTCCACATGCAGCGCAGGGAAGAGGGGCAGCAGTGAGGCGCTTTGATAAAACCAGACTGTCGGCAGCGCGTGAAGCCACTGAGAGCTGCGCCACGGTGAGGCAGGGTA
>VUQG01014127.1:35954-54452 GCA_015106755.1 Etia nguti | reverse complement strand
AATATAAATTAGAAAAAGTTGAGTAATTACAAAAGACAATTTAGAGTCAGAAAACATCTGAATGAATATTAAAAGTTCATATTCTTTTAATCACTGAATGACTGGAATGCGATCCCTCTACTTGGATCCACACAGTTTAAAAAGTTTACATCTCTGAGCTTTGGAAGACACACTGTTGGAAAGAGAGCAACAATGGCTACATTTTGAGGGTAAAATGATGGCTGTAAACCAAACACTGTGGACACAGCAGCAGTTAAAACAGAAGTGTTTTAGATTAATCTTGGCAAAGTGACAGACAGAGCTCATTAAGCAGGCAGGTGTGAGCCAGTGGCACCAGAACAGAAAAGTGACTCTCAAACAAATGCTTCCCAAGACAAAACTACAAGTTGTATTGACAAAATTCTTTCACCATGAGCACCAGCAATGTCCAGTCTACACTAATTCTCAGTTTTTATGCCTGTGGAGTTTATTATATGGACATGGTGACAGTGTAAAGACAGCCTGTACTTCTGATTTTTAGACGAATTTTGGGAGCCGTTTTAACATTGGAGTCTAAGGAAGAGTTGCAGGGAGGAGGCTGTGCATTGGTGACATTTATGAAAGAACCATAACATCTATTACAATAACAATAACATTGGATGAAAGAGGGCAACGATGGCTATGTTTTGAGGGTAAAATGATGGCTGTAGACTAAATGCTGTGGACACAGCAGCAGTTGAAAGAGAAGATTTTAAGATAAATTTTTCCCCTTCTCCCACTCTGTCAGTTGAAGCTCTCACTCTAAGAGGGAACATTCCGTCCCATACACACCCATTATAAACTCTGAAACAGGTGGGGAAAAAAGCATGAAACTTAAACTGGAGCTGAAGAAAAAGTATAAAAGATATTGAAAAGATAAATACAAGTTGAATAGTTCATTGTCTTGGCTTCATTTTAAAGTTTGAATGGTGGCTCTAGGTCAACGTTTGTGGAAGTAGTTAGAGTTGAAAGAGGAGTAAGTTGAATGAGAATTTGAAGATTCTCCCATTAGAACTAGTTTAATAAGAATTAAACTAGTTCATACAGGCTTTCCCCCGAAACATTTTCTCCGTGAAACCATTTATAAGTTTTGTCTTCAGTAATAAGCTATAGATTTACTCATTTGTCACCCGAATCATCTTTTCCTTTCAGCTGGTGCTTTAGGGGTCGCCATCATCTATTTCTTGCATCCTCCTTCTGCATGTCCTCATTCACCAAAATCTATGAATCTCTTCTGTGGTCTTCCTCTTTTCCTCCAAATTCAGCATCTTTTGTCCAGTATATCCGCTGTCCCTCCTCTACACATAGCCGAAATATCACAGCCTTGCCTCTCTAACTTTGTCTCCAAATCGCTCAATCCCATCTGTCCCGCTTATGTATTCATTTTTAATTTTGTCCCTTCTGGTCACTGCCAATAAAAATCTTAACATCTTTAGATATATCAGCTCTAGTTTCAGCTCCATATTTGCCAGCATCTCCAAATCATACATCATAGCAGGACCCAGTACCATCTTGCAAACCTTCGTTCCTTCTTGCTGCTATCCTTCTTTCACAAATCACTCTTTATACTCAGTTCTACCCACTCCACCCTGCCTGCACTCTCTTCATCTCTCTTGTGCACTGGTTCATCTACCTTCACT
Source organism: Etia nguti (assembly GCA_015106755.1). Classification (NCBI taxonomy): domain Eukaryota; kingdom Metazoa; phylum Chordata; class Actinopteri; order Cichliformes; family Cichlidae; genus Etia; species Etia nguti. The sequence continues at coordinate 52,794 of VUQG01014127.1, read as the reverse complement.
GTTACACCAGCATCCCTCTCATTCACAGTCATGTTTATTAATCTGAACCAATAAAATTATTTCCCAACTGGCCACCACAGCAGATGAATCCACATGTTTATTATAAACAGTTCAGAGTAGGAAAAAAAATACAGGATGATTTAAAACAGTTACAGTAGGAGGCTTTAAAAAAAAAAAAATCTTAACAGTTTTGTCTTCGATTCAGGTTTGCCATGCTGGAGGAAGCAATTTTCAATCCACCACAATTACAAATAAACATTATAGAGACCAGAGTAATACATACATTATATAACGCTGCAATAAATAGGGCTACGTGTGCATCTGTTTGGAACAGTTAAAAGACTTTTATTGTCGGGACAGAGCATCACCTCTGAGTTTGGTTTAACAGTCAAGTGAATAAAGTAATCTACACATGCCGTTTACCTTTCTATAATTCCTCCTGGTGGGAAAATTGTCAACTGGTTTAAATTATTGCACATTTTTTTTCACTGAAATATGCGGCGTAAACAAAAAAAGCATCCCTTAAGTTACAGTTTTCTTATATCCTTATATACATCTCAGCATTTTCAGACGTCAAACACTTGGGAAGTATTTGCAATTTAACATGAGCCAAACAAAATACCAAGTTAAGACATTGTACATGAGAGTAAAAATATTTTGTTTTTGTGTTTTACAGTAAATATAAAGTCTACACATCCCTGTTAATATGCCAGGTTTTTGTGATATATATACAAATAAACAAATAAATAAAAATTAGATTTTTTTTTCCCATCTTCCGTATGACCCATAACTACACAGTCTAACTAAAAAATAAACTGAAAAATCTCACTGCATAAGTGTTGACAACCTCAGATAAGTGCAATCAAATTTATGTTAAGAAGTAGTCAGCACACATCTGCCATCAGTCAGATCTTCTAGTGAGACGTTCCTGATATTTAAAGTAATAGCCATTATCGTCAAAGGAATCACATTATTGAAAGGTATAAGTCAGGAGAGGGCATTAAATATACCACGAAACACAGTGAAAACAGTCATGAACAGGAGAAATATGGCAGTGGGACTGCAAAGACTGGACATCACTCTAAAATTTATGAAAAGACAAGAAGAAATGTGGTCATCTGGCAAGTAGTCTTCATGTGTCTGAGCTATGTGGTAGGGTGGTAAAACAGAAGCTTTTTCTCATTTAGAAAAACATCCAAGCCTGGCTAAATTTTTCAGCATTTTTCTACAGGGTGACCTGAAGGGGGCTGTGGAGAGGAGACACCCTCACAGTCTGTTAGATTTGGAGTGCTTTTTGCAAAGAAGCAAGTAAAGATGTACCTCCCTAAAAGACTTCTCTATGCTCCAACAAACTATAAGTTTTAGTTCACCTTTACAGGTTATAGATCACATTAAAGGTGGGGAAAAAAACTGCAAATATCTTGGTATAATTTTACATTAACATCACAAAAACATGGATTTTAACAGAGGCGTGTAGACTCTTTATCTCCACTGTAGTTCATCAAAAGGTAGGCAAGCATTTATGTCCACCTTTACACATCAGGCAGCCATCACCATTTAACTAATGGAAAAATAGCAATTAAACCATAATAGGTACCCCTCAGTTTTCAGTCTCACCACACTTAACTTTATCTAACAAAATCAACACCACTGGCTCTGTTAACCCTGGATTTACAGGTCCTGCTAAGAGGTTTACAATCATAAGAATGACATGCAACATCAACAGATCAACAGAATTTAATAAGAGATTGAGGGAAATGCTAATGCCTGTGGGAAATTGCACCAACAAGTTATATTAAGATTATAATAAATATAGACAGCAAATATTAGTAGCAATTAGGAAATGCTGAATGTATGAATAAAAAGTGAATGGACAGGAATGCATAATGATAAAATAACCAAAGACAGTACATCATAAATCAGAAATTATATAGAAGCTGTCATATGTGGTTGCAGTTTTATTTAGTTTGCTCCTGGCAGCAAATAAATGTAAATAGTGGAAAAGAAAATGCAGTACCACAATGATTATAGTTCAGATATTCAGCAGCAAAAACTCCTACCAACCTATATTACTCACTTTCTTTTTTTTTTTTTGCACATCCTGCCCTTGTTTTCTGTGGCCAGGAAGACCGAAAACAGACAATAACACTTAAGTAGGTCCAACTATTCCAACACACATTTAGAAAAGTTCATTTAGAAAAGTTTTCTGTGCTGTTAGATGTGAAAAAAATCACTTAAAAACAAACAAAAAAATCCCACAAAGTACAGGTGACAGTTGTGTCTGAATTTCTCAAGTAGATGCTTTCTTTGCACACGACGCACATCAGTAAGTCGTAAACTGCTGCAGCTCCGCAACTCCATGACAGCGAAGGCTTGTTTCAGGTCTTATGCTGGTCAGTGATGCTGTTCTTGTTACAAAAGCGCAACAGCACTATACCAACAGTGCACACTGCGCTGGTGTGCATTGTGTCCTGTGAAGCAGCAGAAACGGCCTCCAAACTTATCACAAAGTTAAACACACACCTCTCTTAACACAGGATTTTCACAAAAGTTGAACTATATTGAGAGCTACTATCATAATCTAAAGTGGAAAGGTTAGACTTACTGCAGGACAGTTAAAGACCACATTAGCTTCAGCTACTAGGTGTAAACCACAGTGTTGAAAAAAAATGAAAAAAAATTAGAGAAATAGGAGTCTATTCTTCTGGAGAAAAACAAAACGGTAAATGACATGCAACAGTAATTTTTCGTTTGTGCTGGCAGTATAAATGTGTATATATATATATTTTTTAAAACTTACTGCAACTTTACTAGTACAATATTAATTTCAATGTCCTAACTTATTATGAAAACAAAATGATTGTACCAGTTTGTACTAATGCCACAACATGCTCTTTGGTCACCTAAAGTAATAAGGTTTAGTGTGATTCTCCGATTTTCTTTTTTTCTTACTGCATATAACACAAGCTTCTCTTTGCAGGTTTGGTCCGTGACACCGAAGCTGACTAACTCATTAGTCTTGCTACTGAGTACAAGTATCGGTCCCATTTGAATACAAGCCAGTCTATAATCCACGAGTAAATACAAGTATAAAAAGAAAACATTTAAAATAACCTTCTGGCCTGAATATCACAGGTGACATTTAAGATTCACAGTCTTTAAAAGCACTCCAGGTCCACGGGAATACTTGGGTAAATAAAAAGCACAAGCTGAAGGTCTTTCGTCCAGCATGATTTGCATTCAGAGTAAGCTTTAGAAAATCAAAAACTTACAATGTATGAATACAGTAATTTCTTTAAAAACTAAGACTTTTATTTAAAACTGTGTTCTCAATCCTCATCATAAGGCTTTCCGTCAAAGCAGGTAGCACAAACAGTACTCTAGACTTGGACCTTTGGGTGGGCGGCAGGCACATAGAAAAATCTGCATGAAGATATGTGCTACAGCCATTTGGTCAAAAAAAAAAGAAAAAAGAAGAAAGAAGCAATAACAATAAAATAAAATAATAATAATCCCAAAAAGGACAATGACAAATATAGCCAGGCCTGAATGAAGAATCTCAGTTCTTCAATAAGGCAACATTTCCACACTAAATGCTTAACTGAGCCAAAAATGATCACTGGTTGTGACTACAGGCACTTCTCTTATGGGTTTAATAATAGTGTTCACTAACTACAGCATTACTGTGTCTGCAGTTATTAGTGTCGCGACACAACCACCCAGTTACAACATCATATTGTGCAAAAAAACAAAGTACAACAAACAAAAAAACATTTCATATCCCTCTTGGTCCCGGAGATGCACTGTGTAATTTTTTTTTTTTGTTTGTTTGTTTTTTTAAGTTCTGGTACCTCAAATCATACCAAGGGAGTTATAAGATTTCAGGAAGGCTCAGAACATCCTTCAAGTCATTCTTTTTCCTCACATCTACACCTGCAAACCAAGTGAAAGAGACCTAGTTAAAAAAAGTCAAATACGAGTAAATAATTTTGATAGCAGAACCTGAGGTTTGAAATCAACTTACTGAGCAGTTGCTTGTACTCGGGACTATGTCGCTGAGTGAGATTGCTTCTTCAGCACCACTTTCTTCAAGAGTGCCAGACTGAGCCCTGAAAACAACAGAAGAGCCATGAGAGTGGATTTGAACCTTCACACAGTATGAGACGCTGGTTGTGGACGTGAACATATTAACAGAATATACACTGTATTTTTTTCTGAAAGTTTTATGAGCTCATTTGACGTTTGCTTCCATGCCTAGAATGCTGTGCTGCTTTGGGAAAATGCGGACTTTCCTGAAGTTCTGGTTAAGGCACATTTTTGTCTTCTGAGGAGGCCTCACTTCCAATCTGTGTATCAATGGGTCATTCATTTAATGCTAAGTTTATTTGCATTCCACTTTTCAAAGTGCTTCACAGTTTGAAAAAACATATATACAGATATATACATGTTCCAATGTACAGGTACACACGTTCATTCCAACAAACACACTTCCATACACGCAAAAACAAAATACTGAGGAACAGATCATGTGAAAGCTGACCTATATAAAAAGGAGTTTAAAAATTTAGGCTTCTAATACAGCCTGAAAGAAGCACAGCCTTTTGGATAACTTCAAGTGGGAGAAGAAGTAAAAGACTTCTTACCTTAGCGAAGGATATAAAAAGTTCTGTTTTAGGTGAAACTAAGCGTTTCATCTTTAAAGATATTTTTGTTAGAATATGTTATTACTGTGCTGTTGAACTTTGTTTTGTTTCTGGTATTTCCTCCAGCTTGTGTGTATAAAGGTGATTCAAATGCACCAGCAGGTGTGTGCACTTTATATCTAAAGTAGAACATTTAGTAGATGATTACAAGTTACTTCTGCCACTACTATATTCAGCCATTGTAATTAACCATTAATCAGTGCATTCAGATAACACTGGCACGATGTAGGAAAATGTGCGTGTGTGTGTGTGTACTGTCACAAAAGTGACAGCTGGATCATTAATACACCAACTTTTACACTATATGTCCCCTCTTACCCCTTGGGGGTGCTGTCTTCCTCGTTTTGCTTGTTCGAAGATTCTCCCTGAATGTTAGGCTGAAGACGACTTGTTGGTAAAAATCTGGAGCTTCCCAAGGAGGACATGGCGGTTTCAAGAGCCCTAGCAACAGGGTTGCCGGGAGGAATGGTATCTGGGAGGAGGTCCGGACGACCTGCGAGCATAACTGGGTGGGGGGGGAGACGAAAAACTATTTATTGCTGTATTGAAAAAGAAGCATTTCCCATAGTGGTACATGTAAGAAGACTAAATGTTTGCAGCTGTCATGAAACATAATTAGTTTCCCACAGAGAAGTTAAAGCCCCTGTGCTCTTTCATCCTTACCTTTATCTACTTCGGTGTCTGAACTGGCTTGATGTTGGAGCAAAGGACTCTGGGCGGTGCTGCTGCTGCTGGCTTGGGTCATCAGAGAAGGTCCAGAGCCAGCCGCTTTTTTCACAGGACCGGCTCCTGCACGGCGCTTCTTAGAAGGGGAGGTCTTCACTAGATACGAGACAGAGAAACTTTGAGTCTATGCAGTAACACTGGTATGACAGAGTCGTGTTCAGACGGAGACAACATAAACTTACATGCATTCTTTCTAAACACTACGTTGCACATAAACTTCTGAAATCGCTCTGCATAAAAACCCGGTCTGTGCACTGATACAGTGTCCTGAAGAAAAAGAAGGACAACAAGTTAAAATCTGTATTGTTAAATCATTACAAGCAAACTAGCTGGTACTAGTAACAGTCCCTACCCCATCATGAACCAGAGCCTTCCAGGAGTGTTCAAGCTTCTTTGCCAATCTGAAAAAACACACACACACACACACTCTGACTTGATGGTAAATGGTAACTAGACTGGTTCTTATATAGCACTTTTTCTACTCTGAGCGCTCAATGCAACTTGCCTCATTTACCCATTTGTCCAAGCACAATTTTTTTTCCTCTATGCTTTTCATAAAATTTAGATCCTCAAACAGAAGTAGTTTCTTATCACACACTCACTGTAGAAATATTTGAAAGTGCCCTTGTAGTTTTATCTTGATACTGAAACCCTGTTTGCCCTGTTTATTCATGTCATGTGAACTCTGTTTTGGATGTTGGCCACACGTGTACACAGTGGAACAAATAAGATCATATTTTAGTCACAACAGGTGGCGTCATGGTTACATGTTGGCAGAGATTTTCTGGTATAGATAACATTTATTTGCACAGTTTCTAAATAAAGTAACATAGATTCATTGCCTCACTGACCGATCGTAGTACTTTTCTACTGTCCGCTCTGACCTGAAGTGTAAAACATCAGGCTAGCTAACGAGACTGCGTACTGGTGTTTAACACTTCATACGGTCCCTGAACGCATTCTGAGCAGACAAAGACGGAAGCTGCTGCTTTCCTGTTCATGTGCTTCTTTTTGTTATGTGAGCTCAATGGGGACAATAAAGTGAATTATTACCTATAAGACTGAAGAATGTCAATAATACCGATGTACACCAGCAGCCTCTCGCCTTTTGAGTTTCGTGCAGGGATTCCTCCCGTTCTGCAAACAAAAACACCTTTAGTCTTCTGTAATTCTTCTCAGACAGAAACTGGTGGGACGAGCCTGCTCGACACGATCACAGACACTCTGTCACTCACCTGTCCTCGGTTTCCATGGATCCCATGTGTCCCACCTCTGCTTGAATGGCCTCTATAGCCGTGCTGTACAGAGCCTTTTGAACTTGACCCTTTGCTCCAGCCCCCGCCTCCTCGTTGGCCTGCTCCTGACAGGCCTGATCTACGTTATGAATTCCCACCAGAAGGCTGTAGTCCATAATCTTGAAACTCTGCAGGAGCTGGATGGAAATTAAGGAACATGAGTACTATAAGATCAGGACATTTAGAGGGAAATTAAGACATTTTTACCCTGATTTACTGATTCTATCTAAACTGATTCCAACATTGTTATTCTTGTAGCCTCATGTTTTCAGAGTTCTCACCAAGCAGTCTCTCTGGAGGGTCTTGCAAAGAGCATTGTACTTATCAGCATCCAACGAGAGCCCTTCAGGCATGTCCTGGATGAAATCCAGGTCCTTATATGTGGGTACAGCCTTTTCTCTTTCTTTAGCCGAGGCTCGTCGCTTGTAGGTAGAGCCCTTTAGATCATACTTGAGGTGCATTCGTACTGCACTAGGTAGCAGATTATTCATGACCGCAATACGGATGTTTTTACCACCTGATTGGACGCAGTACAGCCCGTAAAACTTTGGTAATAAGGTCCGCTTGTTCTGGTTCAGGTTCTAAGGCAGAAAGAAGTAGGAGGAAGAAATAGAGACAAAACGAAAAAAATATCAGTATCATTGTCACCAAAAGTTAAATGAATGGTTGACTTATGTAAACTGATAGAAAAAGAAGGTAGATATCCCAGAGTAAAAGGAAACGTAGTCAGTAACAAGCATGTCGAGTGCTTTAAATAAAAACCTGACTGACTAGTCAGGATAGACCTTAAAGACAAACACAGCATTTTAGCAGTTTTTGTGTAATCCAAACCACAGTTTCCAACATGTTGCACATTAGGAAAGCCAAAGAAAACAATGTAGGAACAATATTTGACCGCAGTGTGTTACTTCAGTAACTGTAAATATGTCCTCATAGTTGCCGTCTTGCACCAACCTGTTTGGCTGCATTTTACGTCCATGCCTATCCAGATGTGACCTTTGATATTTTGCCTCAAAACAAAATGGCAGATTCTGATTTTACATCGTGTTAGTTGACATGTTTTGTGAAGTCACAGTACCAAATCTAATCATGTCGTCCTTCAATCCAAAGAAACATATCTGCAAAATTTCTTAAGACGTTCGTATTGTGCAATTTTACTAGAATGCAACAATTAACACACATGAGGTCACAGCTGATCTTTGGCCGCTAAATTCTAATCAGTTGTTCCTTGAGTTAAAGTTGATAATGAATGAAATTCCCAGAAGGAGTACCAAGGGATATCATGATCATAATCGTAGGTGGAGTACATGAGGACAACATAAAAACATAATGCCCACAGCTATGGCAGTTGCAGACTAACAAAATAACTGTAGATTATTTTTTAGGGTAGCACAGTGTCGCTCTAAAAGCACCACTGACATCCAAGACCTTGCATTTGATAATGATAAGAGGATGATGATTAGGACATTTTGTGACCATCAAATCTTACCATGAAGTATCCAGGCAGCAGTTTCTGTAGAAATTCTGCCTCTTTGTGCTGCACTGTCTTGATGATATACTCATCATCTCTAGAGACGTAGAACAAAGATCCACTGGCCCCGGAGTTGGACAGCTCGATCAGCGACTCATTGCACAGAGAATACTATAAACACATCAGAAAACGGTCTTTACACATGTGATTAAAAGCAAAAAACACAGTCTTATTGCTACATTGTATACATGAATGCTGACTGAAGCCGTGTTCTCACTACAAAGCACACAGAGTTTGGTTTGGGTGAGAGGCAGGACCTGGAGGGAGCATGCAGGAGGGAGAAAACATAAAATATCCAATATCTCCAATATGTGTCCATCTAAAAAAGTTTAAATACATGTTTAATCAATGTGAGATCTTAATAGAAGCCAAAGAAGTGCAATTTCAACAGCAGGTCTCCATTTTTCTAAATGATAATGAAATGCTGCTGTAGTAAATTAAAGAAATCTGTCAGCATGACTCTTTGGGCTTAAACTGTAAGAAGTAAATGTGTAAAATTACAGATATCTATCATTTAATTTTTTTTGGTGTAGTATGAATAATGACGGGAGAGGTCTTGATAAGTAGAAAAAGCTGTAGAACTTGTGAAAATACGGTTGAAAGTTATGCCTTCCTTCACATTTTTTCAAAGCCGGTGGGCCAAATTGGAGTTTTCACCAGGCCAATTTTGGCCCCCAGTCTTACATTTGACACCCCTACTTTAAAACCGTAAGAACAGCAAAAGCATCTCCACTCCTCTCCTGTGTCAGCACTCCATTATTCACACTTCCCTAGTCACAGTTACTCAAACACTCCTTTTTCCCCAAAAGTTAACTGGTCTTTCCCTTTCCTCGGAAACCTTTTTTAAAAATGTATTTTACGGACAACAATTGCTGATTATACAAGAATACCATGTAGTCATCGGGCCGGATGCCAAACATCTCTCTGAAGTAGCGGAAGGCCATCGGAGCGTATGTTTTGAACCTGAAGTCTCCATAGTGGTGTGCCGGTGTCAGGTTACTACCCTCACTGCAGGTCAGAAACAGAGGAGCACAAGATTATTTTCCACACAGCTTCAAAGTAGGCTTGCAGAAGTAAAATATCCCGATCCTGTCTGCACACAGACACATATTTAATCTTCTTTACAAAATAATTCATCATTACAAAGACTGACCAGGGGAAGAAGATGCTCTCCACCACCTCAAAGTCCTGCAGCAGCACATCTCTTTCAGGTTTTTGACTTAAGCTGCCTATCGTGTGCGTGATGCCTAACTGGATAGCACCTTTCAGAGCTGATGACGTTGTCTGGAAGAAAGAAAACTTACATGTATCAAATGCAACAAATGCAGTTCAAAGTGAATACTTCAAGAAATTAAATGCCATAGGGACTTGCAAGAAGGTGGGAGACAATTTTTATTTCAGACATTTCACTAAAGATGAATGGGTTAACTCAAAAGGTTCACCAAACAGAATCCCTTTTGTTTACTGTTAGGTGGGGTGGTGGTGATAGTACAAACACACTCAACATTCAACATTCAGCTAAGAGGCAAATCTCTACTGGGACCGATGTTCAGTTTGCTTTCATTTTCACTTGCTATGTGGTCAGGTATAAATGCAAAGCCTACAAGGGTTTAAAAAGGAGGAAAATATTCCGGTTTGGTTAAAATGTACTCCAAATAGTGTGAAGTACCACCACATCAAAAGGTGCCAACACTAGCGCACATTTTACAAGTGCTTGTTTGCATGGCTGCTAGTGGTTGCATTTTCAAGTCCACCATTTATGCGTTTTCATTTTCTGTTTATAACCTATGCATTCTTTCATATGCATGGTTACAGTGGTTGTTGCTTCTATTAAACATGTACAAAGCTTCAGCTTCCTTTAACTTGACATCCCTAATATGGTCATATCACAGCTTGTCTGTGAGCACAGAAGCCCACCCACCTGCCGTTCAAGCTTGCTGTTTAGGAGGGGAGGCCAATAAGAAGGGAGTTGGCTAAAGGAAGAAAGAAGGAAGTTTAGGCCTTAGTCACACAGGCCTTGACTGGTTAATGACCCCACTGGCAACCTCTGGTCACTTGGAAAACTGTGTATACCCCGACAGGTTGGAGAGCGGTTGCTGGATGTCGTGTGGTGAACTCACTTGCAAAGAAGGTGCTACACCAAAAACCTCTTTGTGACTGCTCACCTGGAGTTTGCACAGAAAACGCCAACTTGTCTGCAAATACTCGCTATTTAGTTGAAAAAAGTGCAACGCAAACTGGAAACGGAGACCATTCGTCTTCAAAGTAAAAGCTGTGCAAAAAAAAGCAAGTCACTAACGGTCTCCGTTTCCATTTTGCACTTTTCGCAGTTTCACTGCCACTTAGCGAGCAGTTTGTGGGGGTTTGCACACGAGTTGGTGCCTTCCATGCAAACTCGTGGCAGCTGCGGCACCCAGTTAATGGCCAAAGCAATCTCAAAGATGCTTGCATTACAGCCCTGCATAAGCTTTTGTAACCAAAGTGACTGCAAGCAAACTCCAGCAACTGCCCACAGATTACACACACTTTCCTTGTGACCAGCAGTTGCCAGGGGTCACTGACCAGTCTCTTGGCCTGTGTGAATTGGGAAACTTCGACTTCACACCAGCTTCCCAGCAGCTGGCAGCAGCCTACAGTGAACTGGTTGAGGAATACTCACAGATAGGTACTTGATTACCTCGGCTATTAGATCTCTTGACTCTGGTCAAGTGATCTAATAGCCTGCTCTAGGCCTGTCTGACTGGGGCCTTAATCAGTGTGTTTCAAACAGTGAATGAACAAACGGCTGTTCCGAGGTCCAGTATAGGATAAAATGTTGTTATTTTACAATATGGAACACTATTTTGGTGGAGTTCACAAATTGTAGGAAATGTAACTATAGCTCCCAACAGCCTGTAGAAACACCCTGTGGGTGTCAAGTTCAAATGAACAATCACAAAAAAGCCCCACAATGAGGGTTGAAGAGAGGGAAAGACACAGAGCACTTGTGTTTCCAGATTTTGAACACTAGCAGTAAGCGGAGAGCACTTATTCAAGAAGACAGGACAGATTAGATCATAAGTGAGGGTTATAAAGAGTTAAGCTAATGGCAATAAAAAGAGACTGCTGTGAGTTTCACAGGCCAGAATAGTGAGCTGCAGACAAACCAAGACATAGACTTATAAATTTTGAGATTACACTACTATCACTATTTTACAAGTCGAATAATTCATTAACTCATCAAGAGAACAACTGGAAGAGGAAAAGATAATGAAAGTTTTTGTAAGATGCAGCTCTACAGAGAGAGTGAAAAAATGTGCTTAAGTCTGCAATGGCTGAACCCCAACCTTCTTGTACGTCGTCTCCCCAGTGGGATCGATTCCACGATGCCCAATTTTTTTCAAAGCCTGAGACGTGCTAGCGCTTGGACCCTGTCAGTATAAACATGGCACAAAACAGAATTACAAGAGGAAAAGAACTCATTGAAGTCTGCAGGAACATGTAATATTCTCACGCTTCAAACAGGAAGGCACAAGTGACCTGTCAGCAGAATACGAGCTAATCCCAAACTGCATATGGGGAAAGAAATGTGCATTTCCTAACTGACCAAGACAGATTTTCAGTTTCTTCCACACAAATTTCCCCATTTCTCACCTCAGCCGAAGCATTTTTTCGAGACCCATTCAAGTCTGGAATCAGAAAGAAAGACATAATGTTACACAGGAAATTACACACACACACACACACACGCACGCACACAGGACAGGAAATGAGTGGATAAAGCAAACAGTTATTACAGTGGATGCAGTAATGTCAAACAACACAGACGGAAACAGCTTCTACCATTCCCTAACGCTTAAAACAGAGAGTGCAGCTGAGCATGCAGATGCACCTCGATCATTACCTCTGAAAGAAGACAGTTTCCTCCAGAACTGACTCTGCAGGTCTTTGTTTGCAATGGAAGGAATTAGATAAGGATGCTATTAAAGTGAAGTTATACAGAGCCGGTGAATTTCCTGATGTGTATTACACTGTAATATTACTGGTGTTTGAACTTAACGACACTTAGCTTCCTTTCTTCTTTAAGGAAACACACTTGTGAAAGTGACACAACATCATGATATCTGCGATTCACTTTCCTTTAAACATTTATTATGTGCATTACAGTGCCATTTCCAAAACAGCTGGGACACCATGTTGACACAAAAAAAATGTTTATTTTGAATTTGACTAACACAACACATATCAAGAAGGTTCAGACAGCATCACCAGACGACTGTAATAAGGAAGATGACTGGACATAAATTTGCAGAAGTAAAGCTGGAGAGGTGTTCGCCAATATTTCTCATCTACACAAGAAGCGATATTAAATGCCTGTCATCTTCAACCCCCAGACGGCAATGCAATAAAGGCAAGCACAATCCTGCTGTGAACATCCCTCATGAAAATCATTATCAGTGTACACAACTGCTGTATCCACAAATAAAACTAAGACAACAAACAAATTTTAAAAAATACAGAAAGGCTTTTGCCTTCCCTGGGCCTGAGCTCAAAACTGACTATTGAGGGTTTCTCCTGCACGTCAAACATTTTGGAGCTTTCTGGCTTTCAATTAAAGGAAGTTTGCCAGGACTATGATAATAGAACTAAAACTAATAATAATAATAATAATAATAATGTCAAAGGTATGAAATCTATAATAAAATACACAAGATTTGAGACTTCAGCACCAACAAAATGAGACGGAGTTCCTCATGCAAGTCACTCCACAATCAAGAACCCCGAACAGCAAACACTCGATCACCTTTCGTGTGGTGGGGGAGGTGGGGCCAGTTAACATTCTTCTATACAGGGACAGCAGTTGCAGTATGTTTAAATGTAACGCACATGATCTTGGTTATTAAAACGCATTTAAATACAATAACTTTGCTTGGGTTTTATAAGTCTGGCTGCTGGATTTTGAACAATCTGAAGACTGTACAGTGATTTCTGATTGATACCTGCTAAAATACCATTACAATAATCCAACTGAGAGGAAATAAAAACATGAATGATAGTTGTAGTGCCACTAAAACTTCTCGTCTCGGTTGTATTCTTGCAACATTCCAAAAATGGTAGAAGAAGCACTGGGAGATGCTTCTCAAAACGAGGTTAGAATCAAACACGCACTCAAGGTTGTGACCACTGATGTCACATGAATGGATAAAGTACTAAGGAAAGACCTGATTCTTGGATGCAGCTTATTTGGATCAATAATAAACAACTTCTGTTTTTTTAAACCTCAGCTAAAAAAAATGTTTTTTTTAATTTATTTATTTTTAAATAGCACACATCTATTTTTGATTTCAGTTAAACAATTTGTAAGAATGGCAAAGTTTGTGGGTACTTTTTATAAGATTTTATTTACTCTAACTTTGTTTGTGAAATGGCCAAAACCAACAGAAAAATGCTCAGACCTATGTTGACAAAGATAACAAAGACTCTTTGCCTTCACTATATATGGACCGGTCATGTTTAGGTTCATAGCCCCACCTCCAAAGCCCATTGTAAGCCTGCTGCTGCCTGTGGTCTGACAAATCAAAATGTGAAATTCTTTTTGTATAGCATGGATGCCTCATCCTCTGAGTTAAGGGAGGGAATGACTATTCAGACTGCATTTCAGTTCAAAATGCCAACATTTGTGCTGGTACGGGAGGGCATTAGCTCACAAGGCAGGGTTAACTTACACATGTGTGAAAGCATCAGTAATATACCAATTTTTGGAGCTACATACGGAGCTAGAAAGACAGCATGTTTTGAAAGAGGTCCTTCTTTAATCCGGTAAGGACTTCTTATTATTACTGCAGTCCCGACACCCATTGACAAAAATGTGGCAACATTAGAAAATGTAAAACTAGTCAAAGGAGGCCAAAATCTCTTGTTTCAACACTTTATCATTCACACTTCCCTAATTTCAGTTCCGGTTACTCATCGCTCCTTTCTTCTTAACGTCAACAACTGGTTTCCTTTCTTCAGAGTCTATGCTGTTCTTATACATTTCCATAGAACGGATGCTGAGTAACAACATTTTTCTGGAGTAGTGAAAGGGGTGACAGGGTGTATAAAAGTGTCCAGAGGGATCGGATGGTGTGAAACTGTTGTGCAGCTGAATTACTGTGTTAAGCAATAAGGGGAAAACAGTGTGTTTTCATAACTAGAGCAGCCAGTGTTAAACATCCTCCTGTCCCAAATGAGTTGTTGGCATCAAAAAAATGATTATATATTTCTATGTTTACATTTTACACAACGGCACAAAAGTTCTGGAAAAGCGCTTGTTTTAATCTTTAATAAAGTGAGGTAAGTACGAAAACTTTCTGTGAAGCATGAGATCCATCTACTTTGTCTTGCAGACAACAATTGTTTTTTAACAGATCAAATCAAGAACAGCCAGAAACATCTGATGTAAGATGTAATTATGTACACAGGCCAAGAAAAGTGGTTCCCCACGACCCTCTTCTTCTTTCTGGGCCTTGTAACGAATTAAAGTTTTTTTGGGGGGGGTTGTTTTGTTTATTTTTACCTCAGATGCTCTGATGAAAGCTTTGTGTCATAATTCTACTGGGATGTGAGGTAAATAAACAGGTTTTTTTTTTAAATATTTTCTTTCATTTTTAGTACACATTAAAGGAATAGTTAAGACATTCTGGGAAGTACTTTTATTTGCTTTCTTCTTCTTTTATTCGAGACGCCCCAAATTTACTGAAGACAAAGGAAAAGTTGTCTTTTAACCTATTAAAGCCTCTGTTAAATGGCTTCAATTACACCTTTATATTGATTGTAATGATTGAAGTATTTAAAATATGCCTGTGTACAACATGTATAAGTCAATATAATTAAGCATAGTTTATATGCGTGATGTTTTAAACTATTTGTCAGGTAAGCATTTTTGGCTGCTCCTCTATTATCCCCAGGTGGTCCCCCACCACCCCCACCTGAATGGACCCCCACCTCTTTATCTTGAGTACACTACCATGTGAGACCTAACCGTGGTTCATAGGCAGCTTATGTGTGAGACATACCTTGAGAAGTAAATCTGTATGACGCAATAAAAGTTATTTCAGACTATATGTTGTATGCACTGGCACGAAAGGTGGTGTATTACAACACAGTACTTACTGCCAGTCTGGCCCTGTAGCCCTGGAGGCTCTTCTGCAGCTGTGGCCATTCAGACAAGAAACTACACTCTGGACTTGCTTTGGAGGAAACTGAGGTCTTTATTCACCCCTTAGCTTCAAATGTATCGGTGTCGTCAGTTCAGCAAGGCGTGGACCTGTGTGGAAAAATCGCCCAGCTCAAGAACAGTAAACACTCTACATGATTTCACGCTAGAAATACCAACAACAGCCACGTTGAACAGCTCTGCTGATGGAGACAAAGGGCACATAAACAGGCGGCAGCTTCCTACGAAAAGCAGCTAAGCCCCGGGTAGGCTGTTAAGTAAAGTAACTTAAATCAACAACAACAACAACACGGAGAGGCTAATACGAGTTGTGACATGTTAATGTGGGAGATACCGAAACGTCTGAGCAGTGCTATTCAACTGAACACAGGCGACAACGCTAGCTGCTGCTGCTGGTTTAACTTTTCTAACTTTAACCACACCGATAAGTATCGAAAAAACACACAAAAAGCATTTAACTTACCTTAAAGTCGTGTTTAGAAGTTCTTATAGCTTCTAATTAAAGAAAAAAAATACTTTTTATTCTTTTATAAAGGCGGTGTTTTCCTCAAAACAAATAAACAAGGAAGCAGTGCGGAAGCGGCAGTTTTGTTTGGGCTGCTAGTCTGGGCAAGAACAGCATTTCCGGTGGGGGGATATTTCAGAATAACACACGCACTTTCAAAATAAAATAACACCACCTCATAATTTACGAAACCCCTAAAAATTAATTTTAAAAAAGTGAAAACGGAGAAAAAAAACTTATAATTTAAAGATTTTAAATTTAAAGCATTAGTTTTTAAGGAACTTGGTAGGAGGAATAATAAAAGTTTTTTCAAAGTAGAAAGTAGCTATTTTTTTAAAAAGTAACAGAGAGAAATAAATTTTAATAACTTAAACTTATATTTAAAAAAAGAAGCTAGAAGTAGCTATATTACCATGTACACAAACTGAAGTAAAAGTTTTTTGTTCAAAATGTTATATATTAGGAATAAAATGCAGTTGAAGTATCAAAATGTAAGTATAAATGAAGCATTAACGAAGGATAATGACTTTCTTCACTGTTTCATGATCACACATGCAATAACATGTAAGAAGGTTTATTTGTTTTGGTTAGTCATGCAGAAACCTTTGTCTCTATTCTTTTGTTGCAAAAAAGCACTTGCCCCCTTCCTAATTTCTTATTTTTTCACATTTTCTAGTCACACTAAAATGTTTCAGATCATCAATCAAATTTTACTATTAGTCAAAGATAACCAGAGTAAATGCACAATGCAGTTTTTAAATTATAATTTCATTTATTATATGAAAAAAGCTATCCAAATCTACCTGGCCCTAGGTGGAAAAAGTAAGTTCCCTCTTTTTTTTTTTTTTTCCTTTTTTTTTTTTTTTTTTTTTTTTTTAAATA
>VUQG01014127.1:8269-35934 GCA_015106755.1 Etia nguti | reverse complement strand
TAATTTAAAAAATTAATTTTTTTTTTTTTTTTTTTTTTTCCTTTTTTTTTCTTTCTTTTTTTTAATAAAAAATGAACTCTGATTGACCTTTAAAAAAAAAATCTGAGTTCAATTTCACTGGTAGTTGAATTAAGATCTCAAAAAGCTACACATCATGTCACAATCTATAGAAACAGCTAAGAAACAAAGTCATTGACATCTGTGAGTCTGGAAAAGGTTACAAAGCAATTTGTAAAGCTTTGGGACTCTAGCAAAATGAAGTGATAGCCATTATCCACAAATCAGGAAAACTTAGAACAGTGGGGAACCTTTCCAGGAGTGGCCAGCCGACCAAAATTACTCCAAGTATAACAAACATCCAGTATTCAATATAAAAGAAGCATAAGCTGTAAGCTCATCATGGTTAACATAAAATGTAAGTTTGTTATGTTGAAGTAAAGTATCTGCTTAAATGTCTTTATACCCTTACATTTAAACCAGTTAAGTTCTTTTAGGTAGTAAAATAGCCTATACTTAAAATGTGATGTGTCTAGCTGTGCATAAAGTGTGACTATGAAAAAATGATAATAATAATGGAAAATATTTACAACCACATTCCAGTGCAAGTATTAAAAGAAAATGAAAAGAAAAACAGGAAATTTGATTACAGGTTTAACCAGTGAGATGCAGAGCCACTGCAGGTGAGGCGTAGAACAATTAGTAGAAAACTTTAAATGAACTTAGTATAATGAATATTCTTTGGGATTTCTTTAAGTAAGATCAGTTTGGCTCATTTTAAATTTTAATAACAGATGACAAAAAAATCAGATTTTTGATTATTCAGGTCAAAAAAACTGTTCAGAGTGATCACCTTGATCTGTGTCTCTTCAAGGATGACAAAACCTCCATCCATAAGAAACGAGGGGTCGCTGAATTGTTTGCTGAATCTCAAAATGTCAGTCAAATCATATGGAAGCTAGAGTCACCAGATTTTAACTCCTGTAAACCCTTCAGCTTTTACTTTGAAGGACTCACACAGATGACCATTCATGTGATTGTGGTGTGGATTATATTAGTTGAGATATCTCAGTCAGTGGTGGTTGTGAAGTTTCTATTTGAGATTTTTTTTTTTTTTTTTTAAACTGCTTAAAGATGCTACACCACACTAAAACCTTTATTACCCATCAACAACATGTCACAGCCACACCTGATATTCCAGCCAACTGTGACCCCTGGTGGAGACCTTTACATCACGTGTATTTTTTCCAAAAATAATTCTACAGATGTGTGAGTGGATGTTAAAAAGATTTATTTTTGAAGGTGATATATCAAGCCTATAACAGAGACTCATGGTAACAAAAACCACATCAGACTCTTTGGGGAGTGTGTTTATTTTGCTCTTAAAAACACTACATGTCAGAAATTACAACATTTAAGCCAGACACATTTTATGAGCCTTATAGCACTGAGCATTTGAGCTGCATTTTAAAAATGTGTTTCCTATTAATATGGCAAAGCTTGGTTAAAATGCTGAGCTGATAACAAGGCGAGATGGGACTCTAATTGTCCTTAGATAGCTTAAACAAAACCAGTATGTCCTGTCCGCATCAGGGAGTGGCTGTACGGGACAAAGACAAGATTTAGATATGGTACGAAGCATTGTCTGATAGAGGTTTGCAAGTTTTTCTTCAGTACTTTCTCCCTATAGGAATGTAAGAGGGGAAAGTTATTATTTTCCATCTCTAACAGGTATTTGGGTCAAACGTGAATCCAGCCTCCTCGGGGATTTCAGGGGCATTGTAGCCTGGTGTTGAGGTGTAGTTTGGGTTCGGCAGCTCACTGTCGAAGCATGACCAGCGGGCTTCGCCAGTGTTTTCACAGCACTCGTACGGGAGGGTCTTGGTGGAGTACTCTTCCACACAGAACTGAGACAGGGCTTTTTTCCACTGTAAGAAAGAAGAGTCATGTCACACAGTATTGTCACATTAGCCAGAGAAAGAAAAAAAGTATTTACCACCACAATTTATGTTAGAGGAATCAGATTTGTAAGTAGGTGCAGCTCACAGTGATTCACTCAGCGTGAGTCAATATTTTCTTTTTATCTTTTTGTCAAATCTTCCACGTCTCTATGAGTATTTTAGAAAACTTTTAAAGTAAAAGTCAAGTAAAATTTTATTTGTATAGCACCTTTCAAGATAAAAATAAAGTGCTTCACTATAAAATGCTAGAACATAAAAAAAAGTTTTAAAGCTTGTATTATAATTGAAAATCATCTTGTCATTTTTATTTTTGGTCGAATTCCTTTACATTATTATATTTACGTTGATAAATAAAATGCACATTGTCTTTATTTTCTGTCATAGCTGTCAATGCTGGATGCTCCTGATAATTATGGCCAAAGTTTAAAAGAAGTTGGTGAGGGAGGTTGTTGTACGTTTAGACATTTCAGGCGTGATTTTCTTTTCTTCTCCTGGCTTTCTATTCTGTGTCAACAGCTCCACACACCCACTCCTGATGACATCCATTTGTGATGAGCTGCCAGTTTAGAAGAAAGCTGATCTAAAACACAGGTGGGCAATTCATTTTTCCAAGGGGCAAGATTAGAAACTCTCTGTCTTGAGGACGGCCACATCAATAAGCTGAGCTCAGTTCTGTTAAATGTTAATTTTATGTTTTATTAGCGTGGCCCTCCAGAACAGTCCCAGCTTGTTTAAGTCAGAGGATGAACTGAGAATTAAACTGTGACTGAAGCAAAGTCACCAGTTGTCAAAGTACAGATCGCTGAACATAAGTGTTTGATTTTTATCCTCAGGCTTTTTAATTTCTTCAGTAATTACATATAACACTCGTGCATGAAATTCAGCTACAATACAAATTCGCTGATAGTTTTAAAGTACCTGAAGCATCCAAAGCTTTTTCATGAGTGTAAACCCACTGCAGCTTCCAGATTAGCTTGCATGTCATCTCACCAAGTATTTCTTCACCAGTTTTGAAGTTAACTGAAGTATTTTCATCCTCGTGTTGTTGGCACAACCAACTGTCATTCACCAATTTACATAAAAGCAGTGACTGGAAACAGCTGGCTTCAGCAGTAAAGGGGAAAGAAATCAGTTATAAAATGCTTTACTGTGCTGTATTCTTTGAATTAACTAATTTGTATGAATGTATAGTTTTAAAAACCAAGGCCTCTTGGACAGTCCATAAATTTTAAGACAATGAAGCTGAAAAATGACCATTATTAATTCCCTACTAATTTTATAAATAGTCAATAATAACAGGACTCTCCATGATGATGCTGAAGTGTTTTCAGGTTTATTTCTGTCCCGCAGACTCACCACTTGTTGGGCGCAGCAGAGGCTCTGGCTGCTTTGCTCGGCTAGGTGTCCACTGCAGCAAACTTTGAACCACGACTCCAGGCGGTTCATGGCATGTCCGCGGCGTCGGAAATGGCTGGAACCGGATTTGGGGAAGAAACTGGGAGGGTACCTGGGGCGACCCCTACCCTGATGACAAATGGCAGCCAGATTGTGAGTGGTGGGACGGGCAGGGGGGAACGGGACGTTGGGCTCTTTGTGAGACTTCTTCTTGGTCTCTGTGGAAATCCAACAAGAAAAAACAGAAAGTTCAAAGCACTACAGTTTGAAGAATGCATAATGTATATATTCTTTTTTTAAAAATCTATAAATCTATCTATTTACCTCCCAGATGTGCACCATAAAACATCATCAGAGCAATTATGCAAAGTCCTGCGAGATGCCCAGCTGAAGTCATGGCTGGATGGCAGTGTGATGGGAACCGAATGCTGAAGAGGCTTCTGTTAATGTATTGAGAGAGGAAGCTCAGCCAGCTTATATGGGAGAGCCGAGGGTTTGTGGGCGTGAAATGCTTGGAAGTGACCGGTGCACATTGGGGAGGGAGACGATATGAGGGGATGAGGTGGTGTAATAATACTGGAGGCTGCTGAGATAAAAACAAAATGAGTTTGAACTTTAGGGATATCTGCTGATGTGTGCAAGGTCGGTCTACACAGTAGGCATTCACTTAGGATGAAATCCGTCCAAACTGAGACATAATAAGATCATTAGTAATAACAGAGTTTGGTCTTTTTGTTTTTGTTTTTTAGGAGCAGATCCTTTGACCTTCAGGCTTTCCTCCAAACATCAGCAGTGGCTCTGCTCTGCTAAACAGGGCAGAACAGCATAAGAGACTCAAGAGGCTTTAAGGAATCGAGTTTGTATCCATATTACTTACACCTTTTCTTTGTCTGCTACAACATGTCAAAAACAGATGAAGTGCTGTGCAAAGTCTTGAGCTACCCCTCATTTCTTTATATTTTGGTAGGAAAATGGGACCTGGGTGCAGTGATTTATTGAAATGTGCAAACATAAATGGAAATACAGAAGTTTGTACAATTTTAGCAAGCATGAAAGTCAGTATTTGGAAAGGACATGTTTATTCTTCAACACAGCTAGGCACGATGATGTGCATGATGTATGCTTTATTATTCAACTATCCTTTTATTTTACCATAAATGTGACGAGGACTGTTCTCCTTTAACAGCTTAAAGAAAAAATATAAATGCCATAAAACTCTGCAGGCTTTCTGGAGGCAAGCCTAACTTTTTCTTTCTTTCGTAATCATTGTTCCAACCTGACTTTTTGAAAGGAGTGTACAGAAAAGGAGTGTCTCCTTTACCTGAAGTTATGCAATACTTTAAATGACTCTTACACTGCCAAAAATAACTTGTGCGTTACGCAAAATTATTTACTGCCACTTAAATATACTTGCAGTACAATTATTTCTTTATTCCTTTAGCACTCTGCCCTCTTGTCACCTTATTCTAGTATATGTGCGGCTCAACAAAATACTATTACTGTGAAAATGGTCAGGCACAAGCACTGGACTGAAAACGGGTGAAAAAGCAGTTAACATCCAAAAAAAACTTCATAAAGCCTGGAGGACTATTGCTGAAGATCACTGTTTTTTAAAGAACATTTGGATCTTTGGAACCACAACACAAAGAAATGAGGGCCGGCACATCTGGGATCTAACATAACTCTTTACTTTATTATTATTTAGCAGGCTTACCCTCCCCTGTGTTTGTGGTATGCCTCCCTCTGTCTCAGACTCTGATTCCTCATCTCATATGTATTGTTTAGTTTTGGTACTCATGTCTCCCACAGGTTGTTTTTTGGAGGAAGAGTCCTGTGTCAGTTTTGCTTCCTGCCCTTCTCTCCCTGATCAGCCCAGTTTGTATAAATAGTCATCCTGTCTCTGTGTTTGACCTTGTAAGATTGTTTGTAGATGCTCTTTGTTAGTGCTGCTGATGGTCTTTATGTGGACTTATCTAACTTTATCCCCCGTATTGTTCTGCATTTGGATCCTGGTCTGTACACTGCACGTCATAACATTTAGCATTAGTTGTAGTGTTTTGTTTCATATGGGAAGCTGTGGTCAGATTTAAGAAGTGTGGAATAGATACTACAATGCAAACACAGCACTTTGTGAAGGCAGTTCACTCAGTGTTTTTTTCCCCCACACATACTCTAGTTGTAATTTAGTTTCAGTAAACTGTAATAAACAGAGAAGGATGTAAACATATTAAAAATGAGTGTTTAATATGTTTTCATCTCATCAAGCCACTTTGTAATTAACCATGAAGTAGAAAACAATATTTTTCCTCGCTTATCTTTGCTGACTGGTCAAAGCTTGGGAGTAACGTGGTTTATCAAAAGCGGTCAGATTTCTTTTTCCAGACTGCACACGGCTTACGGTAAACTCCCCTGAACCTGTTTTCAAATACTGTTATCAGTCCCGGAGAACGCTGAACATTGTGTCCCGCTTTTATTCACAGACTGTGGATAAAATTTAACTGTCGTGCATTCATTTGTTGTCTGCTGTTGACTGACTGACAGCTAATGGGTGGTGTATTGGTAACATGGTTTGCTTCAACCAAATCAATAAGTGCCTTTCAGCATTTTATTGGTCTGTTCTGTGTTCCTTAAACACCCTTAAAAATCAATGAAATGAAATAAGACGTGTTGGCAATTTAACATTTTACTGATTTAACAAAAAGGGGCTTCAGAAGCACATGGAAAAACCATACACAGCCACAAGATGTCACGATCCTGGGTCGTTTGACCCAGCGTCTTGAGTTTTCATATATTTTGATGGTTTATGTTTAAGTTCATTTAGTTATCTTAAGCTCCTAGGTGGCCCAGTTATAGTTCATTCCATATTAGATTCCCCTTGTGTCTTCATCCCCTGTGTTTATGTCGATCTCGCCATTCATGTGTTTCAGTAATGTCTTTGTCTCCCGTCTCCTCCTCTTGTTTACATGTTTCCCCTTGTGAGCCATTCCTTCTGTCACGTGCATTTTCTCCCAGCCATCATGTTGTGTTTGTGCTTAGTTATGTCCATGTCTCATCTCCAGTCCCCTTTTCCCTCTGTATGTATTTATAGTGTGCGTGTTCCTCATTGGTTTTTCATGTTAAGTCTGCATGTCTTAATCTGTCATATATTTTATCTCTGCGTATCCTATGTTGTCAAGCTCGTGTTGTCATGTCTGCGTCTCATTATGTTTCCTGTTTTATTGTGAAGAGTCTGGTGTTTCCATGTTCAGTGTCTTTAGTTTCACTTCCCCTGTGACATCATTATGTTCATTCATATCAGCTGTTTTCCCATGTGTTTCCACTTTCCCCTGATCACCTCCTGTGTGGTTTTAGTCTGTGAGTTTTCATTCATTCCTTGTCCGATTGTCCTGCTTTGTCTGTAAGAGGAGGGTATACTGAGGTGGCTTTGATAAAATTCCCCCTGACAGTGGTTTGGTCCTAATTCATTTGATTTTCAAAGGTGAACTTTAAAAGAAAGGATCTGTGAGACATGGTTCTATACCTCATGCAATAAAGCATATTTACAGCTCACGACTGGCTCTTCGACCCCTGGTCATGTCTCTGAATCGTGGTATACTTTTAAAGCTAGCTGTCAGTGTAGAAATGAGAGCCCATCAGACTGCGATGAGACTAACAAAGAGGTCACAGATGACTCCACTTCAAGCAGGTTTACCCAGTGAAAGGCTGGGGGTTGAATAGTTCATATTTACTAGTTCTAGTTTGCAAAAAGATGACTGTAAATAATTTTTTAATCACTAAACATGGTGAAGTTTGCAAGACACTGTAAATATTAATGAAGAATAAACAAGATGGGCATATAGCTGTAGAGACATTTGAGACCATTTAGTAGTAGCAGTACTACTACAGACATCGCAAATTTACACCCAAAAGACGGACATAAAATTATGTACTGTGTACAGAGAGAACTACAGAGGGAACTTGACTTTTATATTTTGAAGCCTCTGCGTGTATGCTTCCTGATACAAAAAGGTTTAGTCTGCTCATCTGGACGTAGCGTTTTGAGTGGGAGAAACATTTTGTCACTCATCCAAGTGACTTCTTCAGTCTCAGCTGACTGCAGGTTTCCCCAACCTTATAAACAATACCTTTGCATAATGATTTCCTTACCTGGATGATTGAGCATGTATCAAGAAATGCTTCCTGATACTTTCTTTTTTTAAATCATATTTAGAGTCTACAAAAATATTCTAAAGTTTTTGTATTCAGTCATCACCTGATCTGTTTGATTCAGAAAAATTCAAATTAAAACCAGAGGCTTTGGCGAAGGATGCCAGTCTATCACTTTTGCCCTTTTACACCACTCATCCCCAGGGCAACCAAGAGCAGTGCATCAGCCATTGTTGAGCACATTTCCAGCACGTGTGCCATGAACAGACGCAAGCAGTGCTTGTCTCAGGTCTTGTGCTGTTATGTCTACATTTTTAAATCTCCCACATGCTCAGCATGTCACGTAGGCTACTTCGTCACTGACACTCATGGTCAGCTAATTCATTTATTTTTAACTGAAGGATAACTGGAAGAGCCGTTGATGCAGAGTTTATCACCAGAAACATTTCTGTTTATATTGCAGTCTTCTCAGCCATTGCCCTTCCATCTATGTTAGAGCATGAATGAAGTCAGTTTTAGAGAAGATTAAGGGTTTTGTCATATTTTCATGCACTCACTCTGGCGTCATCATTCTTATCTACTTTGATCATCCACTGAGCACTGCTGAGAGTTAGAGACAGGATGTTTCTAATTTTAGTGACATTGTGTAAATGCAAGAAATCAGTCTGGCACATTGAAGGACATATCCTGGTCAAAAACAAGACTCCTCACAGTGTTACTGGAGGCCAACATAATGCTATCCAGATTAAGTATCTGATTAGATGCCATGTTTCTAGGATTTTTGGGACAGAGTACAATAACCTCTGTTACATGTGAATTTAGAAGCAGAAAATTAGAGGACATCCAGGTCTTTATATCTTTAAGACATTCCTGCAGTTTAACATTGGTGTGTGTGTTATCTGGCCAGCAGCTGGGTGTCATCTGAATAGCAGTGAAAATGTATACTATCCCTTCTAATGATACTGCCTAAGGGAATGTATAATATAGACAGAATTTGTCCCAGCACACAACCCTGTGGAACTCCATAATTAATCTTAGTGTGTGAGGGCAACTCCTCATTTACATGAGCAAGTTGGAGTTTGATAGATATGTAGATATGATTTAAACCACTGCAGTGCAGTACCTATAATTCCTACAGTATATTCTAATTTCTTTAATAAAATATTACAGTCAACCATACTGAATGATGCACTGTGATCTAACGGACAAGCACAGAAATGAGTCATCATTTGAAACCTCTAGTGCTGTTTCCATACTTTTCCTGCCACCCAGCAGGTACCCAAATTTCATGCTAAAGAAGATGTTCCACTTTTTTTTGGTTTAAATCATAACATGTTTATGATTAAAAGGACTAAAGAAGTAAGCTAAGAAGCCATAAACTACGTTTTTGAGCTGTGGATAACATGCAGGGACTAGATGTAAATTATTTTTACATAATAAAATATTTACAAAGATATCAGTGTTTCATACACTTTTAGTTATATCTAATCTTAATGCATTTACTGTTTCTTCTCGAGCTCATGTCCATGCCTGTGTTTTGGCTGGCCAAAGGGGGAAAAAAATTAGATACCATACTATACCCATAGTACAAATACTTCCTTACTGTACTTAAGTACAATTTTCAGGTATCTTCTTTACATGAGTAGCTTTTTTTTATGACTACTTTTTACTTTTACTCCCTAAATTTTTAAACAAATATCTGTACTTTCTACTCCTTACATTTTCAAAACAGGCTTGTTACTTTTGGTTTAACACCTTTGGGGGGAGAATGTTTCTATATTTCTAAAAAATAGAAACATCCAAAGAGCTCCAAAGAGCTACTTTTCACTTTCTTACCTTGAGTATGTTTGAGAGCCTGCATTTTTTTTTTTTTTTACCTTTCCTTGAGTAAAGAAGTTGAATCAGTGCTTCAACATTTACTGGAATATTTTTAATAGTCGTTTTTATACTTCAACTTAAGTACAGAATGTCTGTACTTTTGCCAACTCTAACTAAACCATACTGTGTGGTAAATCTTGTCTCTGCTGCCAGTATAGCAAGAGTTCTGTTGAGCATTTCACAAGCTGTCAGACAAACAGAAAGCTGACATTTCTTTCCATCTCAGTTTAACCAGAAACTAAGGTCAGACTGGAGCTAACGAGGCCAGGTTTCTTGAAATATGTGGGCAGGCTGCAAACTGTAGGCTTCAAAATAACCTTGGTTCCTGACTAGATCCTATATGAAATATAAGCACAGAAGGTAAAGAGATGTGTTTAACATTTAATTTATATTTAAATACCATTGGAGCCTGATTATTTCCTCTTAAATGTTGCAGCAGTTTATGTGTTGTGCTCATGGAAAAATCAAATCTTCTCTACCAATGCCAAACAGTTCTTACTAATGTGGAACCATTTAAGAGAAATAAACAGGAATAAGATTTAGTGCCAAGAAGCACTGTTACAACAAAGAAATAACCAACCAAATGTATTTTTGTGACATATATATAATTAAAGTCATGTCTGTATAACTTAAAAAATCCTAAAATTGCCATTTCCATGTCAGATTCACATATATGTTAAAATGATGTCAGTAGGTGAGCATTCTATAGAGTACATTTTCTTTGCCCACATGATCCGGGAACCACTGGGTACATGTTACAATTCAAAACTGCACTATCCAGATTTTTTTATGCTTGATGCATGAATGCTGTGATGGACCAAGCAGACAAGGCATAGAGGACACAGGAAAAAAATGTCTTCAAAATGAGTTTTCTTTATTTTAACCCTCAAAAAAAGTTCAAAAAGACAAAATTCAAAAATATAATTACCGGGCCCATAAAACAGGTCAACTAAATATAACTCTACAAAAAATAATTTCCAGAAACTCAAACAAAGTGGACACAACTTAACTCACAAACTGACCTAATCACAAAAACACAAGAGGGTAGCTTTTATAGTGGTTTGGCCAAAACATTTACAAACAATAGGGGGGGAAACAAAAACAAACACTAATACTAACTAAGCACAGAATAACATAAGCAAACCTTTCTGATAGCACATGGTTGGTGCTGCTGAGCAGGCATTTTGTTCTCAAAGTCCTCAGCCACGCCTTTTGCCCAGACAGCAAACAGCCACCGCCCCACACCAGGTAACTCAAAGAAAGAAAAACATAATTAATATAACAGAAAACATTTTTAGAGAAACCACACAATGCTACTATACGCGCGCTTCATAATATCAGTGTTAGGTCTAAGTAAAATGTTTAATGAATTATATTAGTGAAGCTACTGCTAACCAAACTAATAAAGTGAACGAATGGAATTGTTTTACCCATGTGTGGTTGATGCCATCACAAATAGAAGTAGAAACGGAGGCTGCAGCGTGACTGCCTATCCGTTTTTTACCTGTTGAAGTTCAGGGTTTGAGTTCAGGGGTCGGCATTTACTCAGCTTTAACATCACTGGTTCCTTGGCTAGTTTAGTGTTAGCATGCTTGCAAAGGGCCAGAGTTGTATTAGCAACATAATGCAGTTGTGTCTGTGCTGGATGTAGTTTGCAGTCTCATCCTTTTGTGTAATAAAAATAAGTCCATTTACATGCTGTAGACTGCACCACTATTTTCCTCCTCCAGCACACAGATAAGCAGCATCGATAGGCAAGCAGACTAACAATTCCAAGGAATTGAATTACTGGGAACCTATTACTGGTTCTTAATTCCCATCCTTACATTTTTCTCCTCCTTTTTTTAATTTTTTTTATTTTTTAAAGTGGTATACAAAAAATGTCTCAGTGGTTCCATAGTGCAATAGTGCAGGGTTTCACACATTGCCCTGGCAAGAGACAGTTCGCTTGTGGGTTTATATTAGGAAGGGCTCTTGGCATAAAACTCTGCCAAAACAAATATGCAAAGCCACCTGCTCTGGTGACCCCTTGTGAATAAGGGAGCAGCAGAAAACAGCTAGTAAAAAATGTCTTAAACAATAAAATGAAACCCATATGAATGTAAAACCAATGCTGATTTGTTTTTCTTCTTCCTTTCCATTCACTGGCTCTGACTAAAACCTCTTTGGGGAAAATCAGTGTGTGTACACTGACATCCCAAATGAATATACTGAGAGTCTAGGTTGTCTCTCTATCTGCTTCCTCCACTTATGTGTGCAGAGCTGCACTGCAATTAATATTTAGTATTACAGTACAGGGAAAATGCTGTCAGAATTGAGTGCAACATTAAATTGTATCGAATCCTTCCTCACTAGTCGCAGTTTCAAACATAGCTATTGTAGCATCAGGGAACAGTAAAGCAGCTTCTGAGAATTGATGTCATGTTGCAATAAGTAGAGACTTAAGACTTACAAATATTTTACTTTGTGCTTGACAACACTACAGTGCTGTGTTGTGTGATTTGGGTTTTCTGACCATTTAATGAATGTTTTCTTTCTGACAGTTGCACATGTCTTCAGATTAATAGGATTATTTGATGTTTGAAGATCTGCTCTTAAAGACACTGTTTCTTTCCTGTTAAGGTAAAAGGAATCCAGAGGATTTGGCCATTTTGTATTCAAACCGTGCAGCCAGCTACCTGAAGGATGGCAACTGTGGGGAATGTGTGAAAGACTGCAATATGTGAGTGTGATGTTGCAATTTGTATTTCATGCATCATTCTTTCCTCAAATTTTACACCCTAATTTTCTTATTTAGGGTGTTTGATTGTGTGAGAACATCCAACTTTTGGTAATGTAATATAAGGAAGACACTCAAATACATGAAATAAAATGAATGTTTTGTTCTGTTACAGCTGTATATGGACTTCTGTAGCTTTGTGCATTAAGCTTATTGTTAAATTTTTAATGACAACACGCCCATTCTCAGCCTGTTGATTATCAACATATTATCTAAATTATGATTTTAACATGTTTTCTTTCAGGTCTCTGGAGTTATCCCAGTTCAACGTGAAGTCTCTGCTTCGTCGTGCTGCTGCCTCCGAAGCTCTGGAGCGTTATAGGCAGGCTTACGTAGACTACAAAACTGCTCTACAGATTGACTGCAACATAGCAGCGGCTCACGATGGCACCAACAGGTATGTTGTCTGTTAGCTGGCTGAGTGATGGTTATATTTTAGCTTATAATATAAAATTTACCATCTCTGAGTTTCTATATCTGCAATACCATAATGCAAGCCATTGCAACTGCACCGTGAACAATATCAACACATTGTGTTTATATGGCATATTACGACCGATATAGGTTGTTTTGGTCTGCATTGTTGCACAGTGTAGTTACTTTTCTGGGAGAGTAGCACATTGTGAGTGTGTAGTATGTACAACCATATATGTCACAGTGGTGCCATATATTAAACTCATAAATATAAGCATGCTGAATGTCAGTTCCATTTTTTTCCCTCCTTTGACATTCATATGTTGACATTGATAAGTTTCAGTTGTGTTTTGTGTGTTCAAAGAGAATACAGTTTATCATTTAGCTATAATATTCTCTATCTGGGTTACACCACCAAATTAACTCATAATTTGTCAGTAAGGCTTGCTGTTATAGATTGACAGACATTGTGACTATGGAGCAATCTGCTGCCAAAAAAATGTTGACAATATTTCAATTTAAATGCAAATGTACACAGTCCCACCTGTTACTTGTTAACCTATTAAACTTTATTACTGGATGTGTAAAATTTGTGTGAATAATTTTCAGACTCGCCTATTCTTAACGTAGTCGTTCACATTGACCATGTAATTTTGCTGGTGAATTTGTGGAGTTGATTTTTTTCGAACCGACTTCGATTTTCCGGATCCAAATACACAAATAAACAGTTTACACGTTACAATTTACAGTTTTGCGGTACAGAAATATCTGTTTTAGGTGGTTTAAAAAACCCAGATGGTTTATCCATCTTCTAGGTCTGTTGTATGTTTTAAACACCATTCGTCCCCAAAAAAGAGATTATGAAACCATAATGAAAATACACAGACCTGACATTAGACTACACATGCGTATTTGTAAATACATTCACAGAAGTGTCTGCACAGTATCTCTAATTGGCCAGCTCCATTAGTTGAAGTAAATATAAAAAAAAAAAATCATTAAAGCTTACAGATAAATATCCAAATCTGCCACCTAATTTTAGGGTGATGCAGCATTCCCAGCATTTTTGATGTTTTTTAGTGTGACTCTTTGGTTCCACAGTTCAAGAACAGAACCTGAACTTGTGGGCAGAAGCACAAAAATTTGTATTTTTTTTTCTCAGCTTCTTCTCTGTTCACATTCTTGTCACTGTTGTACTGTTTCTCAGGATGACAAAGGCACTCACAGAGACAGACGGTCCATCATGGAGAGAAAAGCTTCCTCCCATTCCCACGGTTCCTCTGTCTGTGAAGGAAATACTTGCCCAAAAGTCTGCAGGCAACACCACCCGACCAAGCCCAACACCTCAGCAGAATGGCACAACACAAACAAAAAAAACTGGTACATAGATTTATGAAAAATTCTGTTATTTAAATTCTTATAGAATTGATTTGAATTGACTGAGTTCCTTGTTAGTGTCAAAGAGGTGACCAGCTTCATGAGAACATAACCTTTCATTGGATTTTTTTTTTAAAATTACCCAGAGACGGAGCAGCATTATCATATTCAAACTCTCTTGTTTATCCCCCCCACCTTTTGTTTACCTTCTCCTCAGCTCCCAGTGATAAAGAGATAAAGAAAGCTCAGGCCTTAAAAGAAGAAGGCAATGCACTGGTGAAGAAAGGAGAGCACAAGAAGGCCATAGAGAAGTACAGCCAGAGCCTGAAACGCAACCCTACAGAAGTCACCACCTACACCAACCGGTGAGCCTTGAGCATCTGTGTCTCTGCAGTGTTGTATTTAATATTCCTCCAACCAATATATCATCCATCATATGTTATTTGGTGTTTTTGTTTGTTTGTTTGTTTATAAAATAAAGACTCCTACATATTTAGCTAAATATAGCTTTGGAGGTTATAAATAAAACAGACTATATAAGAATAGTAATATGTTCACAAAAGTGGTTGATTTTAATGTCCTTGAAACTGTGTTAAAATTATTTGCATACCTATGACATAGTATTCATAATATATATTTTAAGATTTTTGATTTGATTACTTTTCTCTGCCTTAATATTCAGTTGCTTTATTTAATAAGGAGGTATTTGTGCTATGTTGGGCTGTTTCTGTGTAATGCCCATTGCCTATTAAGCCTGTTTTTTAGTGGCTGCTGGAAATTTGCAAGCTGTAGCTTATATGGACTAACTGCTGTTGCATAGTAGATGAATCATCTTTTTCTGCGTGACTAGACAAAAATGCTAAAATCATTAGCTCAGTACACAGATATTACTTTACACTTAAGTCTTTCCTGACTTTTTGACATGAGTAAACATAACACAATAGCACTAGAAAACAATAACAGACACAAAATTACATATTAAAGAAGTGCTGGGACTCTCTTTCTCTACCACACTGTGACATGAATTCTGTCCCTTAGCTTGTTATATTTTCTTTGGAGGATTTTAATGTGGATTTCTGACAATGAATGGTAAAGAATCAGTCTGATTCACATCATGGAGCCCTTGACTAAAGCAAATATATAAATTAAAAGTAAACGAAAAACACTTTAGCTGGATATTATTTCAAGAGTTTATTGAAATGGAGTTCAAATGTAAAAATATCTCAGTGACAAATGAGCAAATAAATAGGCTTAGAAAGCATTTAAAGGTAAAACTTTATGTGTGTCAGTCAAATAAAAGCTTAGATTAAAAAAAATGAAGAACCTGAAAACAAATACGAATTCAGATTCATCCATTTTGGAGTGGTCTGATCAGTGAGCTTTATACATGTAATGAAGCATTTCAGATTGATAATTAATACATCATGGCAACATTGTTGTTTGCTTGGACCTTCAGTTAAAGAAGCGCCCAGATGTTTAAATGTGGTTTACTGTGTGTTGTGTGATTAGGGCGCTGTGCTACCTGTCAGTGAAGCAGTACAGAGACGCCATCAGAGACTGTGACGAGGCGCTGGTGATTGACAGCAACAATGTCAAGGCTCTCTACAGGAGGGCTCAGGCTCACAAGGAACTCAAGGTAAGAGCACGAGTCTTCATCACTGCGCTCCAGCTTCTGATTCCCACACAGCGCAATCAGACGTTAGTTTCAAAAGTGTCTGCAGGTTTTCAATGTAAGCGACAAAATAAAAA
This sequence comes from Etia nguti, assembly GCA_015106755.1. NCBI lineage: Eukaryota > Metazoa > Chordata > Actinopteri > Cichliformes > Cichlidae > Etia > Etia nguti. The sequence continues at coordinate 20,238 of VUQG01014127.1, read as the reverse complement.
GCATTTCCTGCCTTGATAATTACCAGCGTTTCCCCTGACAGCCTCTCCTCATTAGTAGTCAAAACACACAGAGGAGACAGTAAGCTTGGCACTCACAGCTCCATGCAGTGAAAATCTGTGTTTGGAGGTTTGAGTTGTCAAAAAGACACGACGAGAGGCGATTCTCCTTCATTTCCACCTGGTATTGTTTAATGTGATTTTTATCTAGATATCCAATTATTGGTGTGTCCTCTTCCATTGCCTTGAGCAACAGATAACCTGCCAGCGCAAGAAAACAAAAAGGGGGGTGGGGGCAAAATAAAAAAAAAAAGATTTTATAATTTATTAGCGTTATTTATGGTCTTCTTTTCCTGTGATTGGCAAGTGAGGTATGAGATTCAGGAAGATGATGAATCTCAGTACTACATCATTTATCACAGCTAGCACTATCTCAGCTTGGATACAAGATCAGGTCACCTAAACACATGATTAAAATAGTTGCTATTTAAGATAGAGAAGAAACAAGAAGGCATTGTTTACTGGTTACCCAGTCTAGGGCACAGTCACTCTTTCACTCTTATTTTGAAAGCTCAGTCAATGCTAACCACCTAGTACTAGCTGTTCCTGTCTTAGTTATGGGCTTGATATCATTCAGCTGGTTGTGCAGAGAGAAACTCGTTGTCCATCGTCTTGGACGGCTTTTTAAAAATTTTATTGTCACAAAGTACTAAAGTAAAGGATTCGGTTTTTTGATGGGTGACTTTTAGTATCTTGATCTACTTTGAGATGGAATTTTTTTTCAGAAGTTAGTTTGAACATTTATTTTGTTCATGCAGAGAATAAGTGTGACTGTAATCCCGTTTTAATATGAAATGGTAGCTAAACAGGTGTTTTTGTGTCACATTAATTAAGCTAAGGTATTTAAACACAAGAGAGCCTTCATTATGTGATTAGTGTCACTTGTTAACCCATGTTTAGTGTTTCCCACAGAAATAGATTGAATTTGTGAATATATAAATAAATAATAAAGCACATATGCTTTGACAAAAAGTAATGGGACAGTTATCAACTTCTTCCTCATCCTCTACTGTCTTTGACTGGACCCAGAGGCAGTAGTCCTTGTTCTGCTCTGAATCTGGTCTGTGACCCTCGAGACCTCCAAACAGGTCTCCAGAACAGAACAAGGACTACTGTTGCCAGATGCAGTCCAACATGGTGGAGTCAGATCCTGACCCGTCGCAGGATGACAGTCGAGACTGCCACAACAACAGCAATCTGACCAGACTGCTCACGCTGAAACATGAGACAGAAGGTTCTGCTGATGCTCAGGTCCTATCAAAATAATAGCAAGTGGATCGTCTCAAAGTAAACTGATTGTTTTCTCAGATGAATGAAAATTTAAAACTAAATAGCAAAATATATGCAGGCAACGTGTTCAAGTATAGCCTGTGTATAGACAACGCTACACTACAGACTGCCCAGTGGCTGAAGCAACAAAGAGCTGTTTTCTTTTACTCTTGTAAACATCAAATGTGGTACGGGATGTAATTCTACATAATTATTATTTCAGAAAAGAGACGTTATTATTTACTTGTTAGTTCCAAGCTGGTTTGTTTTTAGTAATGTTCAAGTTTACCTTGTGAGAAAGCAATACATCAACTGTGGATTAAATTGCATTGTTCTGAACTCTGTTGTTTGTTTTTAAGCAGATATTGATCGCCCAACTCTGTTCTACTGAGGTGTTTTTACTTTCGGTTTCTCCGCCCTCGTCAGCATTGTTTCATTTTTAATCTCTGGAACGTTTTGCCTTCTCCTCTGCAGGACGTCAGAGCCTGCGTGGACGATCTGAACAGTCTGCTGAAAGTGGAACCAAAGAACACGGCCGCCTTGAAGCTGCTGCAGGAAGTGCAGAAGAAGAAATGAGGACAGGTCAGGGACTGGAGGCAGCAATAAGGATGTGTCACTGCTCTGAGTGCATAAAAAGCAAGGAGCCAAAGTCATCTTTCAGTTGGTGGAGAATAGCAGAGCAGTGACATGATTCTACTTTCTGTGAGTCCAAGACCAGGCCCGTGTTTCCCAAAACTCCTTCACACTGAATTCCTGTTTGATGTGTTTACTCTCACTTGAACAGACATGAAGTTGGTCTCGAGATGCTTCTAGAAAACAACATCAGCTCTGGATACTTAGAACTGATGTTGGAATAGGAATGAAGCAGCCTTGGAAATATTTCTTTTACCACTTTTAGCTTGTCAGTTTCCAGTCATCCAGTATTTATGGTTATTTATTTTACTGACACACCTCAACCTGGTTCTGAGAATAATTACCATCGTCATTTGTAAAACTTGAGCAGGCAGTCAGCTATCGTGGAGCTCCTGCCGGGTGCCAGAACTTAAATTTGATGTTAATGTATATTTTGACAAATAAATTTACCTCAAGGGTATGCATCTAAGGATTTTTCCAAGACAAAAAACTATGATCATATTCAAACCCTTTGAAACAGGTCAGTGAACAAGTTTACTTTGCTGATGCAAAATCTGAGATGCAGCTGAATGCTCCAAAAAAATAAGCCAAGTTGAATTAGACATGACATAGAAATCTGAGAAACTACAGGAATAGCAAAGAGGGTGGTTCTGTGGGTAGGGTTGGTGGTTACTATCAGAGCTTGAGTGTCATGGTACCACTACACGGCCATAAATGAGATGAGGAAGGCAGAAAGTGCCTTCATATTAGCAGGCTGAGGTGTTTTAGGTAACCATGGATAAACTATTATCTTAAAGTTTGATGAATCCCAAAGTTTTGACAGTAACTGAAATAGTTTTTCCTTAGAAATCAGTTGCTTTTGAGAAGCCCACTTCAGAGTTATATCACAAAGCTTCTGTAAACACTGGTGATCATAGAAGTTAAGTTTCAAGTTAACAGCCATTTCAGATGTTTTTACTCTCAGGTAGTGTACTTATTTATCCCATGTTTGGAGTACATGTTTCTGTTTCTAGGTGCTTTGATATTTATAATGTCCATGCCATATAGGATAGCTTGCATAGATTTCCTCAGTAGAGTCTGATCTGTTTAAATTGTGAGGCAGTCATATGCCTGCAGAGCTGTTTGTGTGAGAGTTCAAGTAGCAAGCCTTTGCAGCGTATCACTACAGTATGTATGCTTTGGATTTAATTTCCTGGAATAAAGGAAAACGTTTCTTTGGCAATTCTTCTTTATTACTCCGATGTAGGAAGGTGTAGTGATGCTGCAGATCTTGATGTCAACGAAAGAATTGCATTTTTGTTTTTGAAGGGCAGCCCAGAAGTTCGTACTGCCCTACGGGATTCAGACTGTCCCAGGAAGTAGGCTCAGTGGGGGATAAAATTTTGTAATACCTGTACGTTTTGTTCAGAATGATGATCTTTAACAATTCATGACATGTTTGTGCTTTAGGAACAAGCAGTTGCAAGAAGTAAAATGCTAATGTTGGGACACAAACCAAGGGTGTTAAACTCATTGTACTTCAAGGGCCACAATTGCAGGCCGAATTTGACCTGCAGCGGTCCAGAGCCGCCAATAAATTATATTAGCCGACCTGCTAAAGATGTGAAGTCTGTAAATTTTCACTTTTAATGAGCCATTAATTTTAACAATAGTCTTTTAGTTCACTGCTTTTGAACAATGCTGGTATGTCAGCAGTTTTATTGATAAAAAATTGAGTTATTGATTGAACTGTCACCTGACATGCAGTGGGCTGTGTTGGACCCATGTTTGACTCACTTGCTATAAACAAACCTCACCAAGGTTGCTTATAACTTTAACGTCACACCACTAGGCTGTTATGGGGCATGTAAGAACGTCGAAATTCTCAGGTGGCCGTCACCTCCTTGCACATTTTTACAGGCCAGTGAAAGACTTGTTGAACGGGCTGTTTGATGGACGAATCGTACTGGCTTTTTTAAACCATGAAGGCTTCGATAGCGACGATGGTGATGACTCAAGAAGAGCCATCAGCTTTACCGAACAAAGTATGAAAATCTGTTAACTGCAGACCTTCCTTGAACATCTAAAAATGAATAAAAAAAATAATACATTTAAAAAGACAAAAAAAATGCACTGACTATAAGGCAAGTGCAGTGGAAATAAAACATACCGACTCATTTCCAGGTTGTAAGACTTGTGCAGTCTGTTTATGGTTCAGATAACCAGAGAGTCCTCTGGTCATCTGCATATGTTATCACTGTCACCTACTGGATACCACAGGAAACATTCTTACTACTTTGCTTCATTTCATTTCTCTCTGTCCCAAGTGAGAGAGGTTGGCTTGGTACTTTAGCTTCGGAACGTCGACTTGTTCCCCTTCTCTTTGATATATGCAGTATGTGAACCAAGTAGTAGTGTCCTCACTCTGGTCCTTATGTACAAAGTATTGTCTCATTCTGTGAACTTTCTATTTCGTTGTAGATAAAGTAAAATTTCTTATTAACTTGCTGTAGCTTAGCATCTCCATCCTGCCTAAAGTGCCTGTGTCCATCTTTCATCTGCTGAAGCTAAAATCATGTTTTTTGTTTAAATGCACCTCCACACATGTATACCAAGTTATTCATTCAGGGAAACTTTGTGAAGCACATCTATGCTTGATCCTTTGTTTTATCTCACCGTTGTTTTTGCAGTTTATGTTGGTTTTTTCACCTGCTTCTGTTTTAACTGCAAATAAATTTGAGGGGGAAAAAAAAGATTGAGCATGATCTACCTTCTTTTAGTCTTTAGAATAAAATATGACAGCACTTGGTCACTTTGCAGAGCATCAGATGAAAATATTGCACCTCATGGTTGTACAATAAGTAAGAAAGGCTAACTACACCCCTACTAGCACTTGTAAAGCTTGGTAGTTATTAGCTTACCCCTTTAAGTGCTAAGATTGTTTATTTTGTATGTGTGTTGGTGTACCAGACTGTTAAAGCAGATGGGTAATAGTCTGGAACATATCTTCATGTTAAAATAAAACATGTAAACTACTTACTATTCCTGAACTGGTTTTGCTTCTAAAAAAGACAAATGACACAAGTGACCCAGGTTTGCAATTTGCTAAGCTAAGCAGCTGCTGCCTACAGCGTTATACTTACTGTAGGATTTGATTGTCTCATTGAATTACCGGTATACTTTCCTCATCCACAACTACGCATGGATTTTCTTGTATCTATGTAATGCAAACAGCAAGAAAAAAAAAAAGTATTCTGACATCTGGATGGCTTTGTGCAATTTCTTTTTCAATATTTATGACACCAATTATTAAATATTTAAAATCTTTCTTGCCTACAAACTCTTGAATTATAAGGCACCATCGTACCATATTATCCTGACCAAACAGTTCGCTCTCAGACTGGTGGCTTCCTTGTGGTTCCTAGAGTTTTCAGAAGTAGAATGGGAGACGGAGCATAAAGCTTTCAGGCACCTCTTCTGTGGAACCAGCTCCCATTTTGGATTCAGGAAAACGACACCCTTTCTTCTTTTAAGATTAGGCTTAAAATTTCCCTTTTAAAAAATAAATAAATAAATAAAAAATTCTTACAGTTATAGGCTGGATCAGTTTATCCTGAACCATCCCTTAGTTATGCTGTAATAGGCCTAGACTGCTGAGAGGCTTCCCATGATGCACTGGATACTTTCTCTTTTTTGTGTGGGAAAATCTGGGCTGTCTGGCACCAACAACCATACCACTTTCAGAGTCATTTAATTCACCTTTCTTCCCCATTCTGATGCTCAGTTTGACCCTAAGCAAGTCATCTTGATCATCTCTGTCTAAATGCAGAGTTGCTGCCATGTGATTGGCTTAGATCAGGGGTCTTAAACTCACGGCCCACGTCACCCCTACTTGCAGCCCGTATATTGACGGGAAGAAATATAAAGCAATTTGGCCCTTGGAGTTTACTTGGTAGTTCAATGAAAGGCTTCAGTTAAGAGTGAGGGGAAAAAATGTGTTCACATTTGCAGTTTTGTGTTGTTATACAAGATTTAAAATAAAAAAAAAACAAAACACTACATTTTTGGAAATATTTGTGGGTGTTTTTTTGTACTACTTGAACACTAAAGTTGTCCTCCAATGAGATGACAGTGCCAGCAGTGGCCCACAGCTCATTTAAGTTTGAGACCCCTGGTTTAGATATTTTATATTTATTAGATAATGTATTTAACAAATTGTCCAGTGAGTGTATAATCCTGGACAAAACTCAAATATTTGATCCACATAATGTTAAAATACTTTAGTTCTGGGTAGGACTGCCAACAAATATAAATTATGAATATACACACACACACACTTAAGCATCTCATTGTCATAATCCACATTTAAGTTGAAATACATGTACCTATAAAGGTAGTTCTCTCTCATACTCTTTTGGACAGCAACGTTGCCTAATGGAGCGGACGTTCATCAGCATAGTTGGAGAGATCAAGTGTGTCTGAATCATTGTGCTGTCCCTGAGGATGCAAATTTTGGCTCTAGCTTTTTTTAAAACATAAAGATTAGCATATTTTATAGTCAAACGAAAAAATCGAATTGATGATATTACGCTTTCCATTTGTTATATTTGGAGGTCTTCCTCCTCATCTGTACACACAAGTCAGTCTCAAATCGAAAGTGCAACAAAGAAATTGAGATAAGTGCTGTTTTTGTTGGCAGCACACTCAGACATGACTCTTTCCCCAGATCCGGTCCAGTTCAGCCAGGCAGGCAGGAGAGAAGCCAACAACTTCACTTAACTATAAAGCACTTACAAAGAACTACAGCAGCTGTCTTTCCTCTCAACTAGTTTTTCTAAAAAAAAAATAAATAAATAAAAAAAAAAAAGGTATCTGTCAAATCTAATACAGTGTTTCCTGTAAACTAGTGATTTAAAAAAAAAAAACAACAGGTTGTCATTTTGCAATGCAGTCGATTAAAAATTAAACAGGGCTCAAAGACAAAACCGTTCTTTAATAGGTCTGAAGTAACCTTTAACACCTCTTTACCTCCTAATGTGTCTCATTATGCTCAGCTTGACTAAATAAATTCAATAATTCCTGCATATTTGCAAAATTTTAACCAGCATGCAACCCAAATTATGTAGCTCTGAGCACAAAACTAATGGTTTAATCTCTCCCGTACACAAAGAAAGATCCAGAAATCCTTCATAGCCCTTAATTAATACATGTACAATGCTCAAGTAGCAGTTAACCATTATCCACACTCACACCACTCAATCTCTCCCTGCTGAGTGTGCACACAATAAAATATTCAGAAAGACAGCACATCAAAGCGGATTCAACACTTGGAGACCGAAAACGAGCTCAAACAGATAAAAATACGAAAGACCCGAGCAGCCAGAGCCTGATACATTCAGGGAGTGTTTAGAGGTAGTGCAGATTCTGAGCTGCACACTGATGATCCAGCCTCTTCTTAATATTGACATTTTTAGCTAAATCTGCATTTCAAAAGGTCACTGCTGCCGCAGTCAGGCCTGAGAAAACGTATGCGTGAAAACGTGTTAAAATAATAATAATTAAATACAAGTGTATCCTAATCTGCCTCATGTTCATATAGTCAGATATTTCAGAGTCACAAGTTCACACATCACTTTATCTTCTTCACATCTGTGATGAATCCATTTAGGAACATCAGTGAACCTAGCATAGATGTCCTTGGACTGTAGGATGAAATCGGAGTACCTGGAGGAAAACCACACATTCAAAGGGAGAACATGCAAACTCCAAATAGAAAGGCCCAAGCAGGGGCCCAAACCAGTTCTAACCACTCCATCGCCATCCTGTCCATCTTTCACAGGATATTTTGGGTAACTCTCATATTTGGTGCATTGTTTTGTACTTTGATGCTGTATGAGCACTGGAGGAGTAGATTATTTCCCCTCAGACGGTTTGGAAATGGTTGCAGATTGCATCAGCTCTTAGAGCAATGGCTTTGGGCGTTGCTGGGGCTGAAACAAATGCCTCTGACTGATGTGACTTGGGACCAGCGTGGTCCTCCATCACAGTAATATTCACTTCAGGGGATACTAGAGGGGAAAATTCCTCCGGCTTTAAATAGTTGTTGCAGCAGAGGTGCCTTTAGATTCTGTTGCCTCTCCATTTTTCTTGGAAATGTAGGACCAGCTGCCTGAAGCAAACCCTCTACCCCCTTCCCATTGGTTCAAACATTTAATTTTTTCCACTGATGTAATTTCACACTGAAGTCAAACCTTTTTAAAAGTGATGGTTGTTTATTCCTTTATTATAACTGCAACCCCACTAGTTTATATGGGAACTATAATAATAGTAAAGATTTCCAGATAGATGGGTCTTTCAGTGTATAAAGTGGAGGTGCTAAGTTTGCAATCTATTCCAATCCCCCCCCGAAAAGTCTTAATACATTTCAAACAGCGAGACTGATGTGAAATTTCTGAACGTTTCAAAGTGATGTCATGTGATTTATGTCATCTATACTGGTCTACCTGATATCCCCATGTTGGTGTCAAGGCTCCATCATCCTCATAATGTTGGTCCAGGATCAACAGTGCAACTCAAACCACTGACATCAAATTGTAATGTCATATCGTTGGAATGTGGAGGACGAAAAAAAAAAAAAAAATCCCTTTGTTTATATAAAACTCTTCTGGTAAGCATTTCAGGTGTTTTCTTTATTAATTTTTACAATAAAAAAAAAAAAAAAATCATCAAGTAAGTTTTCTTGTTAGACAAATTTAGGTTAGTCATGTTAGTTTTCTAGTGAAAGTTTTTCATAGCATTAGCGACCATCTTGGGTAATGCTAAATGAAAGCTTAGACAACGTGACTGGTCAGGTGAAATGTTGATCCTGTACCAACATTGTAAATCTATTCAATTCATTACAGTTTTATTTACATAGCGCCAAATCACGACAGCAGCCGCCTCAAGGCGCTTTCAATCAACCGACCACCGCTGAGCAAACAGTTGGCAACAGTGGGAAGGAAAAACTCCATTTTAACAGGAACAATCCTGCAGATCCAGGCACAGGGAGAGGCAGACATCTGCCGGAACCAGTTAGGAGTGATGGGAGGAATATTAAGCTTTTAAAATTTGTTAATTGATAATTTTTGTGCTTAGTTGAAGTAAGTCTGTTTTAACCTCCTAATTCTCAGCACAATAATACAACACTGTTGATGGGATGATAAAGGCAGCTCCTACATGGACAGAAATCTGTAAACTTGTAGCTTTTTTTTTTTAAAAGAAACCAAGGGTGCCCCCATCCAAACCACGTGAGAACATTCAGTCATCTTATTTAAGAATGTGAACACAGGACAAAGGGTGGTGACATGAACATTTTCCTTTCATTCATATTTATTTGGACACCATTTCCAGCAAACTAAATGCAGCAGGATAGTTGCTATAGTTTGTGTACTCTGCTGCAGAACGCAAAGCATACCAGCCTACACAAAGATTGCGGTGTACACCTGGTAGTCAGGTCACATTGAGCTTGAATCATGTTTCTCACCATAGAATAAACTTTCCGGAGATGTAGCTCTGGAGTCTGTGCAGTTGAGTCAGATATTGTGATGAGATTTGCACAAAGTAACTAATCCGACAGCAAAAACAAAGCAGAGTTCGATTATAAACACCTAAATACCACAGATGTGAAAACATCCTTAGATTACTCCCTGGAAGTCTTTTCTGGTCAGACATCTTCACTTCTCTCCTGCCCCACCCAGCTCCCTGTGAGCTCCTCCACTTCACAAAGAGAAAATTAAGGATCCTGGTTCTGATGTAAAAGAGGGTATACAGCGTGCAGTGCAGCTATGCAAGATGTCATAATATGACTCAGTGAATGAAATATACAAGAACAACTTCGTAAACACTAGATTTGCCGATCTAAATCAGGTAAGGTTTTTCATTTTCATAGATCGATTCATTAAACCCTGATCACATCTCAGTGTTCAGAGGTTGCCTATACTCAATGAAGAGCAGACAAAAAAAATAATAATTCTAATTTTATAAATACATTAGCAGTGAGCAGGTCAGCATTAGGGTTACATGCATCCGTCATGTATTCAGGTATCTGCAAAAGGAAGTCAATCTCCATAAACACATGTAAAAAAAACAAAGAAGAAAAGAAACAAAATGATATTTTCTAGCTGGTACAAATGGATTTTGGTTTCCATGTGAAGTACTGCCCCCATCATCAATGTTTTCAATAACTCATGCACCTGGATATTGGGATTAGGGGTGTGGCCACTTTCCCTTACAGGTGTCCTGACACAGGCCTCTGGAGCATTTGTAATTGATTATCTGACTAAAATTATGACTTACCTTGTGCTTCAGTCTCCGAGTGAAATTCTAGTGTTTTATGAGTCTGTTAATTAGCCAATAAGCCGACTTTTGTGTCTGTACATTATACCTTCACAGGGTAACGAGGATGAAGCTTGCTAAATAGCCTAGAAATAAACTAAATATGGCGTCTTCTGGTTCCAAAATCCCAACATGGCCGTGACCAAAACACCAGCACTGAGGTTTCAAAACGCCCAGTTCAACACAGTGGCTACATCAGGCTGTGCTAATCACTCAGATGACTAAGGGATGCAGAAAAGTGGAGTTTTGTCACATGTGATATTACGTTCTGCACGTACACAAAGCAAAATTATAAATGGAAGTGAACCGCCTTGAGGCGACTGTTGTTGTGATTTGGCGCTATATAAATAAAATTGAATTGAACCACTACACTAGGAACATGACGACTGAAACATAGAAATAATATAAAATAAATATAAAAAGTCTGATGCTATGCATGGATTGAGTCTCTGGATCCGGATTAGTTTGATACTTCCTTAAGAAGACCAAGGCGATAACTCAAAGTTTATCATTTCTTACTTGATAAGAGTTTGTAAAGGTGTGATGCTTAATGTCAACAATTTAATCAAAGCCACGTTGATCTGACGTTTCCTTCTGTTAAAATGCAAATCTGTTGATATGTAAACACACCAAAGAAAACCTTTATGGGTGAAGGTAGAGGGAAGAGAAAAACACAACTGAGCCAGGAAGTTCCAACTATAGTTACTCGGACCTCATAAAGACAGCAAATATCTGATGCTTCCTTATTTTACAAACAACCGTTCTAAAAGCAGAAGAATACATCGGGCTCCTGCTGTATTGTTGAATATTTGCATTTTTGCCTCAACTGTGCTTTAGAGCTCGTTTCTTTCTTCGGCTGTCATTAACTCCCAGATGTGACGTGTTGGACGGCGTTCATCTTCAATCAGAAAACTCCACAATCAAAAAACCCCAAAACAAACAAAAAACCATGTGGCCAGTGCTGATAATAAACAGAAGAGGGCTGATTCGAACTGATAAAACCTTTATTTCACTTTAAATCGTCTTTTACATTTTGTCCTGTTTATAACATGTAAGGTGAAACTAGAGTTGGAATTTTTTTTTTTTAAAAGACATACACAAATCTATTATTACGTCAATAACCAGGGTGGGGTGGGGGGTGGGGGGGTATTGAAGGGTGGGTTTTTTTTTTTTTCCTTTTTTGTCATTTTCTCATTTTTATAGGTGTCCTGAAGCTAACTCTAAATTTTCACAACCACGTGCGCTGCTAAGCAATAAAACCGTCACAGAAGCAAACTTTTTTTTTTTTTGTTGTTGTTGTTATTTTTTGGGTTATTTTTTTTTTCCTTTTTTTATTTTAAGCAGAATACTGGTCAGTAAAAACAAAATGATTTCAGATACCAGATATACAGACAGGCTCGGTGCCACATTCACTACTGCATGGGATCATTTTTTTCCTTAGAAAGCGTAGAATAACTGCCTTTTTGTTCAGCTAACGAGAAAAAGAGCGGCAGGAGGGAGGAACTGGGTTTTTTTTTCCTGCTTTTCCAACCTTTTTAAACATCAGTGCATGAAAACATGTGTCCCCAGCAAAGTAAAGTAAAACAAAAACATTGAGACGTATGACTTCTCTACACCTACAGAGTGGAATGTTGAGATGGTTGATGACAAGGTTATTG
>VUQG01014123.1:7163-22354 GCA_015106755.1 Etia nguti | reverse complement strand
GTTTTTTCAGATTAATACTGGTTTAGTCAAAATTGGACCCTTACGGGACCATCTCTTGTGGTATATGGTGGGAAATAACAGCAAAAGTATTATCTTTGTCTCTCAGAGTCTGTCTTTTACTCTTGCAGTGGTGTTGGCTTCTCCTTTATCTTTGCCTGGGTGCTGATGGCCATCGTTACCACCCTGTTTGTTGTCAGTGGCAATGTGGAGAAGCTGATATGTGAACCTCTGGCTAGCAGACAGCTGTTTAAGGTATTAACTCTCTTTTGTCTTTTATTTTATTCTGCTGGAGATTTTATTATTTTCACCTTTTATCTGAGCCGTAAAATGGACAACACTGCTTCCTTAACTGATGAATATATATATATATATATATGTGTGTGTGTGTGTTTGTAGATCATTGATACGCCGTTCCTGGTCCATCCTGAAAAGAGGAACTTCCTTCCTGGGATGCTGTTCCAGAATCCGAATATTGATTTAACTCTAGGCGGCATGTACAGGTAACATTTAAATTATCATTAAAAAGTACTAAATCCATTTTTCTAGTTGTTTTTTTAAGAAACTCATTACCTCTAGTTAAGCAGAACACATCATAGTTCTGTGTGTGTGTGTGTGTGTGTGTCATTATCATGGTTTCATCTCACAGGGAGTGCTATGACAACAATGGTCTGTATCACGCTCTGCAGTTGGAGACCATGTTCAACATTAACTCCTTCCTCAACAGAACAGTGGTAAGAGCTGCGTTACTGTATGTCACCATTACGGGTGCATTGATGGCAGAAGGTGAATGGTAGTTGACTCTACACGTGTGTTTCACAACAGTACAACAGGGACCTGGCCAAAGTTTTTGATAGCGTGCAGGTGGACCTGCAGGGCATCACGCTGCTGGAGCAGGCTGGCAGAGACAACCTCATCAACTTTGCCAACTCTGGAATTGGACAGATCGTCTATCAGGATTATCTCACTGAGGTGACCTGTGTGCATGTGTAGTTGTGTTTATGTTGAATGGCACTGATGCAAACTGTATACTTCCTTCATATCTGTGCACAAAAAGCCCTTCCCTCTTGAATGTTCACACACGCGTACACCAAATTTCTCAGTAAAAAGCATATTTCCATTATTCTGCTAATTTTATTTTTCTTGTTTAATGTTAAATATTTTAAATACAATCATAACATCGCCCAGTTTTGTTAATATCCATGAATGCAATGGAGTAAATTTTAAGCAGTGATTATGCAACTTTAAAGGCTATGCCTAATAAGAATACCCCCACCCCACCCCCAAACAAAACTTAACTAAAAGTTTTTGTACTAACCATCATTCATGTGTGAATTCTTGGTTTTTAGGTAAATAAAGGAGTCACTCTAATAGATCTGCTGTCCTTCTGTAGCGACCTGGAGGGTCAGGCTGACCAGCTGGTGAGTCTCTTCATTAATGTCTGTACAAGTGTTGTAGATCAGCATCTACATATTGTATGCATGCACGGTTACAGCCTTTTGTAGAGCAGTGGCTGTATAAATGGCAATCAGAGGTCCCGCTATTGCTCTCTTATGGATGCAGAAACACGCGCGCGCACACACACACACACACACACACACACACACACACACACAGGCCTATATGGTGAAAAACTATGTAGGCCAAAAACCACCACAGAGCTAAAGTAAATCTTCACATCTGTCTGGATGATCTGGTTAAAAGTGGATTTTTTTATTTCATTTTCATAAAGGATGGCACATCTCTGGCAGTACTTGACTCAATTACTGGTTGAAGACAGCAGGAATGCCATATATACTTGTTAGACCAGCAATTATAAACATGTATTCAGACAGCCTTGTTGAAGGAACTTAGGCTTCATGCTTATTGCACACATTTATGCCACGTGTTCGTGTTGTGGAGCTTGTTACACGGGGATATGTTTGCATATGCACTTGTAGTGAAACTTATAATAAATCAATGACTAAAAATTTGTTCTCAGTTACATTAAAGACTCAAAATCTATTCTACATTATCATTGGAACCTAAACAATATGTATCTGTAATAACATATTGTATCCTTAAAACTGTGTTTGTCTACAGCCACGTGGTGCTCTGGAGAACGCACTGAAAGGCCATGCCAGCAGTATTAGATCCATTCACAGAGAACAGGTGGTGCCACTGGAGCAAGCAATGGTAATCAACTACCAACAGCACAAATACAAACAACACTATTATCAGTTCAACACTTATTTCCCATAGCTTGGATAAGCAGATAGGTAGAAGTCTTATTTTATATATTTAGCTACCAGCACGATGAAGATCACCTGTTTATTTTTCTTTAGCAGTGTCCTAGATGAACAAAGCATTTTGAATTGAGGCTTTTTTTTTGTTTCAGGCATCACAATAAAAATTAAAACCTTTTTTTTACCCATTTTTGGGTAAAATGAAAATCATATTTTGACCCCATTAATGAAACAAGCATTTTTGCCTTAGGACTGCCGGCTATGTACAAAAACAGACTATCAGCCCCGCTTTTTCGTAGGGTGGAGCAAACTTGGAGATCAGATTAGAAACAGATTATTAGCTTTTGGAAATATTGTTGAGCCAAATGCTGTGTCTATTAATAAAACAGATACACACAGGAAAGAGGAGGTGAAGATAACAGTATTTGAGTTAGTATGAAGCTGTGACTTTCATGTAAAAAAACAACAGCACGTATTTCAACAGCGTCTCATCCCACGTAGCAGGAGAACCTGTGAGTTGGCCTAGCACAGGTAAGCTGCTGGCAAGTGGCCTAGGGAGGATTTGCACACCTGCACATACTGAATGAGGCAAATGTGTAGCGTTACACCTAAGCTTTTTTTTTTACTGATGGCATTATTTAATGGGGAAATAGTAGTAATTATGTAATCTTAATGAACAGAGGATGTCTTCAGGGACATAACACATCTACATGGTCTGTTTTTTGCTCTGTTCCTCAGTGTTCCTTCTTTTTGTTCTTTTTGTTCTTTTCTTTCATAAAATGGTGACAGAAATATGTCAGAGCACGGGTAAGCTGCTGTCAATGTGCAGCAATGTGACAGTGATTTCTTTTCTTTTTTTTTTGTGCGTGTTGTCTTAGCAACGTCCTTCATGTTGTGACAGCGGTGGCGTGATGTGACGGATGTGTATCTGTAAATAAGGAGGGAGTTGTCTGTTTCACCGTGTGACTGCTTGTGCTTTTGTCTTCTCACACAGAGTACACTGCACCAGAGTATCAAACAGCTGCAGAAGACATCCAACGACCTGCCAGTAAGCACTAAAACTGTTGTAATAGACCACTGATAGCAGTGTAAACAGCCTGTCCACATTTAGTGAACAAATCTCTTTTTCTTTTTTTTTTTTCCTTTTTTCTCTCTGAGGTCAAAGTCACAAATGTCCTGAGTGCCATTGATGCAGCAGAGTACCTCATCACTCATAATGCCTCCCACGTGGTGAAGCAGGTACATCGATCAGGGCTTCATCATAACATGGTGACGTGGAGCGTCAAAAGATAAATGTTGAACACACAGCAAAAAGAAGGGTGCCTGCTCTTTAATCATGCTGCAACAGGCTCAGACTGCAAACTTCCCACGATGCACTGGTCATTTGTGCTCCACTCCTGCCTTCTCTCAGGGGTTTCACACCTACACTCACATCATTAAATTGTCCCATAGTATGCGTTTTGTCTTTGTGTCCTTATGGTCTCCTTCTTCTCCTTTTCTTTCCCCTCACCCTCCTCTCTGATTCTGCTGGAGATTTCTTCCTGTTAAAAGGGAGTTTTTACTTCCTACTGTTGCCAAGTGCTTGCTCATAGAGGGGTTGCATGATTGTTGTGATTTTTCCCTCTATTATTGTAGGGTCTTTCCTTCATAATCTTAAGGGCTCTGAGGCGACTGGTGTTGTGATTTTGTTCTCTGGTACCAAATGTGTTGCCTCAGAATAAAGACGACTTGTTTTCTTGTTGCCTATTAGAGTCCCAATGTAAGCAGACTGATTAGATTATTATAAATATTTTTTGTGATTGCAATCCAAACTTAATTCACTGGCCAAGAATGTCATTATAATGGTGCTCGAAACAGATTACATTTTGCTTGAAATCTCAATCGTGATCATAGTGAGTACTCCTAAGTGTTTTTATTTTTTTTGGTTGTAGGAAACAAAGGCGTATGTGCAGGGCTTGGTGGGATACTTCAAACAGTACACAGAATGGGTTAAAAACTCTGTGAGTACTCTGCCATTTTTCTCTGTTGTTTTCTTCAGTGTCTTTGCACAACATTTACAGTATAGTAAATCCCTCCTCTGCCTCTTCTGATTATCTGAGTCAGTGTTTAAATTAGTTTTAGTGTTTAACTTTTAGTAAGATTTAAGAATTTCTGATTTAACTTGAAGTTAATGAATAAACATGAGTGCTGAAGAGAGATCAGCCAGCATGTGTGTTTTTATCCTACAGCTAACTGCAGAGGTGGCCCAGTGTAAACCCATCAGCAACATTGTGGACAGCATGGAAATAGTAGGATGCAGCTTCATAATCGACTCAGTGGTAAGACGTCATTATGGTTACCTGTATGTGTGGATGTATGCTGAGTATTTTCCCAGCTGTTTGTACAGTACATGCACCTTCATGTATCTGGATGTAAACTAAAAATATAGTGGTGGTTTAATGTGAACTGTTTGGGGAGCTCGGAGTTTTAGGAGGAGAACGCTGTGTTCTTAAGTTGTTCACAAACACTGAGATTAAATAAAGCCTGTTTTGTGTCTGGGCCGGGGATTTACACACACACATGGATTCTTCACTGTTTTTACTCCTCGCCCTGAGGAGTTATAAAGGTTTATGTTTTTATACTTACTGTATATCAAGCATGCGAGTTCCTGAGAGTTTAATGAGCTCAAACAAGCCAAAGACTGTGAGCAATATAAACAGGATTTTAATTAATGCACTGCCTGCAGCTAATGTACATTTAGATATGCTTTGTGTGTGTGTGTTTGTGCAGCACACAGGTTTTTTGTTTCTTTCTGTGAAACGCAGTCGTAAAAATGTGTGACACTAGTAGTACTACAACAAGTATATTTATTTCATCGGAACATGACTTTATTATGTCTTTAAAAGTCACAGTCCTGACATTTCACTGGATTCAAGGATATATTCCCTGATGGTTACAGTAAAAAGTCCCCTGATTTGAGCATTGTTGGATATTAACAAGTACATTAGCTTAACCGTTTACAATTACTCTTTTAGTCTACTTTAAACTTGTACATCAGTACATTTCTGAGGTAAACAAGTTTTTATGGGACTCTCTACAGCCCTAAAAAAATTAAGTACACCCTTACTTCCTCAATAAGAATTAAGGTCAGTTGCAGCCAGATGCTGCTAATCGCTGTTAATCACTTTATTAACTGATCATCAGCTAGTCTGAAGATCGTTACAAAAGCAGAAGTTTTGGTAGTTTGTTGGTCTGGATATTCACAATTTACAGGTGCTGTGTTCTGGATATTCAGATGTGTGTTAACACAATGCCGCAATCTCTCAGGAGTGGATGTCCCAGCAAACTCACACTCAAGTCAGACCGTGCAATGCTCAGAAGGACTGAAAGTAATCCAAGAGCTACAGACTCTACAGGCCTCAGTTAGTACGTTGAATGTTAAAGTTCATGACAATACAGTTAGAAAAAGACCGAGTAAGTGTGACATCTTTAGGAAGGGTTGCAGGAGAAAATGAACATGGCATCACAGTCAGGTTTGCAAAGTCACATCTGATCAAACCACAAGACTTACGGAACAATGTCCTCGGGACAGACAAGACCAAAGTGAAGTATGTAATGCACAACAGCACATTTGATGAAAACTAAAGACAGCAGCACAAAACGCCTCATGACTGTGAAGCACGGCGGAGGATGGATGATGAATTGGGTTTGTTTTGTAGCCACGGGTACTGGGCATCTTCCACCTATTGAGTGGACCATGAACTCTTCTGTATACCAAAGTAATCTGGAGTCAAATGTGAGGCCATCTGTCCGACAGTTAAAGCTGCACTCAAACTCTGTCTTCTCACACAGAGTACTCCGTTATCGGGCCAAAATTCCCAATAAAATCATGCAGAAAATGAAGTGTCAAGTTATTGATGCTAAAGGTGGTTCTACAATTTACGGACTTCGCAGGGTGTACTTAGTTTTTCACAGGACTGTATTGTGTTACAATAATGTTAGAATAATATGAAGCAGGATAATCATAAATGATCCAGTGATTTAATTATTTACAAAAATAAAATAGTGGTTTTGGTGATTTATTGTTATGGAGATAAATATTATAACCTCCACACACTGTCCCGCTTTATTGTAATTATTTTAATTTAGTTACAACGTTTCGGTCTCTGCAACCTTCGTCAGGTACAGAGAAATAGGTACAGCCATTGTTCCAAATATGAGTGCTTATTATACCCACATTAATATAAAGAATTTGAAATCTTTTCGACAGTGTTTTAGCACTAAAAATCTAATTCGCAGAGTTCAGTGTTTAGTTAAAAGCAACAGCAATGAATGAAATCTAATAAGATGTGAGTGACTACTGGTACGTTTATTTTCCAGAACACATTCTGGTTTGGTCTCGGAGGCTGCTGCATCCTGCTCATCCCCAGCATCATCTTCTCTGTCAAACTGGCCAAGTATTACAGAAGGATGGACACAGAGGACGTCTTTGAAGAGTGAGTCCAAATCTTCTTCATTTTCCTCCTGGATTTTTTCCAATGTAAATCAAAGCCAAATTCATTAATAATTTTCTTTCCTTTTCTCTGTGCATTATTCCTTTTCATGGACACGGATTTTCCTCGTATTTTCTCCTCGTGTTGTATCCACTCACTCCAGCTCCTCTTACCCATGGCTTGTTGCACTTTAACATCGATAATTCACGCACTTTCTCATCTTCTCCCACACACCTACTCGCTTTTTGGAACGGGACTGTTCAGCATCGAATCTCTTCAGTTTTTTCACTCTTTCTTCTGAAATCACGAGCTCGGCATTTTGTCTCTTTGCATTGACTTTCCCGTCACTGCTCGCGCCCTCTTTCTTTCGGATGTGAGCGCCGCTCTCTGTGGATCACTCCATCCCTGTCACTTTCACAGGAGTCTTCCCCTTTCTCATCTGCCCCTCCCCTCGTTCTTCTCTTGCAGTATGGTTAATACAGGTAGTCATGGTGAACAGGTGTGTGATATCCATGGAAACTTTGCCATCAGGTACGAGCTGCGTGCAACTAAATCTGACTTGCATGCTGGAGTGTTAATTGGTGGAGGGATATTTGGAGTCCTGTCAGCATAAATTTTGATTTACCACATATAAAGATATAAAGAATTCCCTGTGTGTGTGTGTGTGTGTGTGTGTGTGTGTGTGTGTGTGTGTGTGCGTGCATTCAGCTCTCCCTATTGTGATACTCTGACTCGGTTCCCTCGGGCCTCTGCCCCCCCGAGCTACTCAGTCTGGTGACCCACTGGAACTCTCTCCCTGCTGATGAGGTATTGATGATCACTGATGACTCCACTAACCCTCACAGCTACGCTAACAACCAGCCATCTAAGACCATCCAGCAACCCACCATCACCCCCCTGATTTCACTCTGACAAAAACATCCTTCTTTTTCCTGCCTGTCTTCCTTCTTTTCTTCTTCATCCTTCATCCATCACTGCATTCAAGCATCAGAGCCCACTGAAATGAAGTTACCTGTGATGGAGGGAACTGCTTATATCCATGTGATACCACCACGTGTCAGGCATCCAGATTGTGCCTCAATCAGATCACTTTTCATCCTTGGATATATGTAGCATTCAGAAAAAGCTGCACAAGAAGAGAGAGAAATATTTGCTTGTGTGTTTTGAAGCCTAATGTTGCACTATAAGAAACATGTTTCTTGTATTCAGACCAAAAATGAAACAATCTAAAATTTCGGAGAAAAGCAAGAAAATCATTTTTTAAATTCCTAAAAGGTCCCTGTTTAATCCTGGAATGAGTCACAAATCACACATGCAGAGCTACATGCTGTGGTGACTCCTTCTGAATAGCAGAGCACCCCAAACAATTTTCAAATACTAAAAAAATGTTAGAAACTAGTTTCTAATATATTAATCATGTTTTCCCCACAAGTTGTGTAATAACAGTGAAGGCCCCAAAACACAAGTCCTGGCTCTGAATGTGTGAAGGTGAAACCCTCACAGGAAAATAAATTAATTGATATTATTCAGTGTGTAAGTCTTACACAGTTCAGCTATAGAAATATGAACATAATTCCTGTACACCTGTGTACATGTTTACCTTCCAGTCTTCAAATATGTGTGGAAGTGATTCCCATCATGTGGTCCACATGATTCCCATCATGTGGTCCACATGATTCCCATCATGTGGACCACAGGAAGTCATTTGCTTTTTATAATCATCTACTGTATGGTTTAATCCTCACCCTGCAACTCATAATAACAGCAATGATAGTAACAGTCACAAGGGGTCGCAACAGCACCGGATGCTCTTCCTGACGCAACACAGAAGGAGATTTGTTATTATTATTATTATTAACTTTTTAATTTACTGTTGCATAAGTCAGTTCAGAGTTCAGGGGTCCTGAATGCATCGTATTTCCTGCCATAATTGAAATGCAAACACAGCCTTCTGTATGAGTTTGGGAATGGCTGACTGACTATGTTATGATTATAATATTTTCCAATCATTAACATAAAAACATTACCTTTTACTTCCAAAAGTTTGTTATGTTGACTTTGTTATTTTTTTCCTCCACAGTGGACAGGAGAACTGGAACTGATCTTCCCTTTGTGGTAAGCACTCACCTATAACTCTCCACATATTTCATATTTGACTCTAAGTGCACTTTATTTTTCTAAAAGCTTTCTTCTTTTCCAGGATCACCTGGCTGTTTAGGCTTCCCATTCAGATCTTTTAACACTTCCAAGGACAAAATGGAAGAACAATCATGAACTCTGCTGTGAGGGCGTCTTTCAGTAGTCCTTCAGGCCATTTGACAAAACCACTAATGCCAGCAAAATCCTATGAAGTGTTTTCTCGACCCCTTTACCATTATATTCTGTACACCAACAGCTGCATATTTAGCCGCATAGAGAATCAATTTGTACTTACATGATCAGTTTTAAACAGGGCAACACAAGTGTACAGTTTTTACACTTTCAAGTCTTTTGAAAGTTTTATATATTTTTGTTAAACTTTGTTTTATAACATGTAAGTAGGTTTTGTAGTAGTAGCTCTCTTTTTCTCTGTGAATATTTGTAATATAGCTTACATAATTTGCATCAAACAGGTTGCACTTAGCAGGTGTTTATTTAAGGAATGGTTTGACAATTTGAAGGAAAAAAAAGTAGCTATTCGCTTTCTTTCAGAGGGTTAGATGAGAAGTTTATGTGAAAATCAAGCAGCTGGAAAGCAAAAAGATGAAGACAAAAACAAGCTAACACTTGTGCTATGTGCACTCTCAATAGTGCCCAAATTGGCAAAAGTAAGAAAGGGAGGAACCACAGACACAGTTCGGCCAATAGGGAAAAAATGCCACTGCTAGGTAACAGTTTTATTATCAGAGTATGGTCACTGATGTTACTCACACAGTATAAAACATGGATGTAGCTTCCGGGTATGAAAAGTGAAGTCAACACAGAACCTGCAGTGTTTTTATAAACCACCAGGGGGCAAAACCTGTGGCTAAAAACCCTGTAGAAGTCTCTGCTGAGTTCATGGGCTCTGTCACTTATTTTGGGTTCATACTGACTAAGAAGTTAAGTCTGTTTTGTAAGTCTTGGTCATGTTTTGTTTCAGAAAGAAGGATTATTCAGGATCTGTTCTCTGGCTTGCAATTGGTAAGTTGGTAGCCAGTTAGTGTGCAGTTTTAGTCAGACCCGCCGATCTGTCGTCATACCTCATTTTAAAATACAAATATGGCGACAGAGGCTTCAGGAAGGGACTTCAGAAAGCAGCAGGTGACATCACAGTAGCTACGTCCATCTGTGACCAAAAAAAACATGGCATAACATCGTAAAGAGTATAAAAGAATTTGTCGTTGTACTTCGTGCGGTCAGAGGATCCACAGTTTTTAAATATTTGCAAAACTTGGCAGCTAGAAAGAGGATGGTGGTCAAACGGTAGATCGTCTTTTCCAGTAAGTGCAAAACTTCACATTGTAAAAATTCAGGAACTCTGCAGCCAAGCATGTAGTGTACATGTCATGCTTCATAGAAGTGGATTAGCTGAATTAAGACACAAACCAAACGGCCGAACAGATCAGATTTGTGAATCAGTCGTGAAACAAGGAAAAGTAATCCAGCTTTGATTTAGTCTGCAGAAAACTTCATCAAATAGCCACCCATAAATATCACCAGGACACAAAAGCACACACCTCCTGGTGCTTCAAGTGAAACTGACAGAGATCACATCTCTCATGGGAATCTACCAAACAGCTGTGCAGAGTTGAATCAGCTGACATTCGGGGAGAGTTTGTCTCTTTTCTAAGCATTTGTGTCACAGCAGACTTTAGAAATATTTTGAGTTGTTTCCATGCTTTAGGTCCAAATCTCAGTTAAACTCACAGAGCAGAGCCACTAGTATTCTCAGTTAACTCAAGAAGAAAGTGAAAAAGGTGTTGAATTATTCCTTTAAGCAGCAAAGCGGCAGCTTTGTTTGGCTCAGTACATCCTGGAAACATGAGACTGCACAGTTTACTGCAAAGTGTTACAAGCTGTTAAACACACGTTTGCTTATTTTATTCCATCAGCCTTTATTTAACTAAATTTAACCCAATCCCTGTTTATGTTGTTGTTTGTTGTTCATAAAAATTATATGTGGGCTGTCAGCTTGTTTGATCAGCTTCAAAAGTTTCGTATGCACCGCTTTAACAGGATTTAAGGAGAGATGACACACAAAATATCATGTTTCACCAGACTGTTAATGAGGGCCTATTGTTTGTGTTGTCAAATAAAATTCCCAGAAGCCTCTGCAATATTAAAGGTCTGAAAAACACAACTGGGGTTGTGGTGAGGATGCAAATCTGTAAATAAAAACTGAAATCCAGTGTCGTGTGTTTTTTAGTTGCATATACATGGTTCATAAATCACATGTTCTAGCAGGAAATGCTTACAAAGGAAAAGTTTTGTGTGCAAAACTTTAAAAAATGACTGAAAAGTAGTTTAATACATGCTCAGGAGCACACGTGATGCTCATGTGGCACACGCAGAGGTGAATACAATGCTCCAAGGTTATTATAGTTAACTAAAACTAGATGAGAAAAAAACATTTTTAACTGAAATAAAAATTAAAAATGAACTGAAACGGTTTTATGAACTTAAAAAAAAAAAAGTATTTTTCTTGTAATTCCTGTCCTGATTTTCTGAAAACTTGCCTCTGACATGTGCCCAGTAATAATTAAAAAGACTAAAACTAAGGCTGAAACTAAACTGAAAATAAGAAAATCCATCCTGGAAACTAAACTGAATTAAAACAAGTAAAAAAAGAAAGGAAAAATAAAAGCTAATTAGAAAATGCAAAACTATAATAACTGCAATGCGCACACAGCAGCTGGAGGTAGAAGGGTTTGCAGGAAGTGATGATGGTGCTGGTGGTGGTTGAGGTGGTGTGATGCTGTTGCACCCTATGAGAAGAGAACTAAACTTAATATAGGAAAACATGGTGCAGACAGGCCACACACAAACACACACATCCTCAGCATTTCTTCCAGCTGAACTTTTTTCTCCGCTTCACCAGGCTAACCGCCATAAAAATAAAAACTCCCACAATGCACTGAGGCCGTGCATGCATTTATACACTCTTCCACTCGGCGAACAAACCCGCTAGATCATGCGGAAATTTTCAGTCTGGTCTGACTTTGAACTCAGGCTCTCCAGGCTGGTGGTGCCCAAGGAATGGGAGTGTTTATGCAGTAGGGGGATATTTAAATTTAAACTACCAGGCAGTAGACCTACGCAATGTGTGCACGCTCAATCAAAACAGCTCACAACATTAACAGCTCATGTATGCGAGAGCTGCCAACAGAGTCGCTGTGTGCATGTGGTAAATGGTAAATGGACTGCTGTTTCTTAATGCAGTCTGGAGTTCACTATCTTTAGATAGATCCCCGGCTCTAACTGGAAGAGCCACAGGGATCAAACCCCTGACCTTCCAGTTAGCAGACGACCTGCTCTACCTCCGCCCACAGACTCTAGAGGTTTGCAGTCAGACCCTCTCGAACTATCAGGATAAAACATTTTCTCCAGGTGCAACCAAAAACACTGCTGTAGTGTAAGACATGTACTGCAACAAAACATAATTTACCATCTTTGGAAACTTTGAGAGACCTGCTAGAAGTCCATTTCAGTTAATTCTGCAACAAAAGTCATCAAACATCTAAAGATTTGTTGTTTTACTGAGTCACATATCAACTCTTAAGTCTCCACCAAGTAACCTGAGCCTGCAGTGTTGCTCTGGAGCCTCACTGCTCTCCCCTCCTGATCAATGGTCAATGAACCTCTTATGTGACACTGCATAATGTGTTGCAGCTATTTGGCCTCATGCGTGTCCTACAGACCTCTTAATTCTCCCTCGGCTCCCACAAGCCAACCCCCCCTTTTCCTGTCTTCATCCCTAAGTTTATGTTCTCCCCTTCCTTCCATACATTACTCCTTGGTGTTTTTTTAGCGTACCACACGTACCTTGTGGTTGCCCTGTGTGTGTCTGTAGCATGAGGGAGGGGTTAAAACTTTTCAGCTTACCTGAATAATGCCTTCTTTGTGAGCTTCAGCTTTATAAATTCACACTCGCATGCTTTCCACCCTTCCACACCTTAACTTTCGTTGCGGATACATCACCCCTGAGCCCTCGCCCGTCCATCTCTCCACGCTGAACACCATGAGAGCTGGGTTGACACTGTTGCTGCTGGTCTCGGCAGCAGCTGTTTGTGTTTCAAATGCTCAAACCGACAACAGCAGCGACAATGACAAGCAGCACCAGCGCAGCATCTGGGATGAACCCATCAGATTCAGCACCAAGACCAAAGACTCCTGCACCATGGTGGTGTCTGCACTCAGGAACTACACCCGCCTTCGTGTCTCCTGCAAGGGCCAAACCCCAGGACGCTCTTACTACTGCAACTTCCAGGGCAAACCCACCCTGTGCCGGGCCTACAACCAGAACCCTCGCCACTACTTTACGCAGATGATGTGGGAGTTGCGGAAACTGAGCCACGCCTGCCAGGGAACTAAAATCTACCGCCCGCACATGTGCAAGAAATACCCAGATGAGACTCAGATGACCTTGCTGGCCTCCTGGCCCAAAACCGCCAACTTGAAGCCCTCCAAGACCGTTCAGGAACCACGTAAACCAGCACTGCCAGCTCAGACTAAGCCTGTTACTTCTAAACCTGTGAAGCCCAATAAGCAGCCAGGAAAGGGGCGCCAGAGCAGGAAGACTACTCCTAAGCCCGAGAAAACCAGTGCTCACCCGACGGAGCTGCCCGACTCCACAGCTTCCCGTCTCGCGTCCGATTACTGCTGGAAGAGCTTCCAAGGCATCTGCACCTACGTCATCAACTGGTTCCAAAACTGAGACAATACCACAGCCACAGGTGAGTGACAAATGAAGAAGAAAAAAGGGCGGAGAGGGAGAGATCTTAGCAAGGAACATGCTTATAAAATTACATTTTTATTGTGAAAATTTGACTTTTTCTTGTCATTTAAGTTTGAAAATGCTAGTACAATATGTTCCTGAGTGCCTTTTTGTTTTTAGTTTCAGTTGGAGCGCCCTACCCACACTACCATCTTGGACCTCTGTGTGGAAGCTCCTGGAGTCATTTGATCTGACTCCTCGCATTGCAGCATCCTACAGACTGAGAGCAAAACCCTCGACCTACACCTGTGTGCAATTAGCAGATGATTTCTTTCCTGTTGTGTCCATGTCTTTTTTTTCTTTTCTTTTTTTTTTGAATGTGTCAAAAACACAGCAAGACAAAGGAGAAAATATGGCAGGCATGTGTTTCTGTTTGTATATGATGGAAAATTCCCTCCAGCTTTAATTCCAGAAGAGAATAAAATCTGAGTGGTGGCCCTCCTCTTTTCTGTGTCCCTCTATTTCTTCTTCTGCTGAGCTGAAACAAAGCAGAGAGCTTTCACGCTCGTTTATTCAAAGGAGATCTTGTTTCTTTCCACCCTTCGGCTGGAGCACCACGACTGCTGTCCAGCTGGGGAAGCTGTTACCGTGCGAGACGAAGTCTAAATGAACCCATGTGGCGCAGGAGGCGTCTGAGCAGAGCCAAACACTTCTTTGTATGAGCTGATGAATTGAGTCCTAAGAGCTGCTGTGTGCAGGAACAGAGAGGGGGTCTGTGAACAGGCTAAACACAAGTGGAAATGGATGCGGTGGCTGTAAAACACACACACTCAGATAAAGACGGAAGCATTACGTCACTTTTAGCACTTCGATTTTTTTTCCAGTCCCAAAGACGGAATAAGCAAGAAATATTTATTTATTCAGCTTTTTTTTTTTTACAGACAAGAGCCATAGAGTGCTTTAAAGATAAAAAGGTGATACACAGCTGAAAGAGGAAGTAAAAGTCCTGTGTGATACTGCAAATTTCTGTCATTTACTATAAGTTCTATGCATATAGGAAAATGTCATTTGAAATTTAAATCTGTTGTAGTGAAAATAAATAGCAGAAAAAAATGTTTGGGAAAAGAACAAGCTAAGCAAAATAAAGTGAGAATGACAACGAGCCAAATCAAAGGGAGAGCTCTGTTCTCTGTGTTGTGCTCTCTGACCATAAGAAAGCTATAGAATTTGTCTTATGTATTTATATAGACTAAAACAAACTCTATAGCTTATTATAGGCCTAATTGTATATAATTACAACACTGGAATACATGCAGATTTAAAGAGGAAATTGAAAGCATAAATACAAATATAAAAACCTGCAACCATTATTGCTGGAGCATGAGCAATAGCTTTGTGAGGTGGATGTGTTTTATTATTATTATTGTTGTTGTTGTTGTTGTTATTTACAGTTTGGTTTGAGTCACAAGATAAATCTGAAGAAGAGGTCATTTTAAAAAGGACAAATTTCATTACTTTTTTGTAAAATAATAGATCAACTTCACTTTTTGCTATATAAATATTTCACAAATCTCTCTTTACTGCAACCGGAAACGAGCCAGG
>VUQG01014119.1:85923-98584 GCA_015106755.1 Etia nguti | reverse complement strand
TTTGGCATGCAGCCTGGAGCAGCCTGGGATCGAACCACCGACCTTCTGGTTAGTGGCTGACCTGCTCTGCCACCTGAGCTACAGCCACCCCGATATTGGTAGTTTTACATTATCAAACGGTTTACAGCTTATAAGATCTTTGTCTTCATAGCACCGTAAGATAAATAAAGTCAGTACAGCATGCAAATCAAACATGAAGGTAAATTTCAGTTTGTACGTTTGGTCGCCTGTTAGAGGAACAATCTTAAAACACAACTCTGACATTTTGTCAGTTTCTAAAGTTGGCAGCAAGCTGTTTTTTGTTTACACATTCAGCACAGATGGATCAACATTAACATACAAATTCTTAGCAGACAGAAAAAAAACTCAAATCATTAAATCTGTGGGATGTAAAAAATAACAAAACAAAAAAACCAGTGAGCTGAAAGACAGTAAACACCCTGTAGAGCTGAACAGAACTGCAGCGACATAGTGCGAGTCCTAAAAAATATTTGTTACTCTCACTTTGGGAAATCAAACCAAATTCACAAACTAAAAGCAAATAAAATGATCTTTTGTCATATTAACAACATGTAACACAATGAATAAAAAAAAAATAGCTGAATAAATATAGTAGGTCACACATCACACTTAAAGAAACAGTGAAAATACACCAGTGACCACTCGTCACTGGAAATGACCTTACAGTTTTTCTCAATACTCTATTTGTCTCTAAAAGAGTTAGACATTTAATAATAGTGTTCACTAACTTTTAGTTTCCACCTATTGCCCATCTGTATTTTTGTATGTTAATTAGCTTGTCATATATCTGCAACATTTTTTCCCTTAGTTTGACACTGTATATTGACAAAAAGATGAAGATGTTTTCCTTGTTTTCTTTCCCCACCACCATGACACCTTGTGATGTGAAAAAAGAAAAGAACCTAGTACAAGAGAATTGCTTGGAAAAAACGACTTGTCAGAATTAACAAGCAAGCCAAAAGGAGTCATTATAATGGCGTGATCTTTAAATGTAAATTTGATTATGTCATTAGTATAATGACTTTGATTGTAGCGATTTATTACAGGTAGGCTTTTTATGCATTTTTCTCTTTGTGATCTGGTCAGCTAAGATTGCAAATATTAGAAAGCACAGAGAATAAACACAGAAAATAAAAGAAAATAAATAAATAAGTAAAAATGCTGCACTTGTTCATGATGTGGAAAGCCAAGATAGCTAAGTGAACATATACTATAGTAAATGATGTTAGATTATTAGGAAAAGAAAGCTGCAGCTTGACTGCCTGACGTGGCTTCTGATGAATTTATGCCATTGAAATCCATAAATCACTTCACTTTTGACAGCCTAGCATGTCTTCTTTACGATTAAAAAAAAAAAAAAAAAGACAAAAATAGCCTCTCCCTGCAGTATAAATCTAATTCTTGGTTATTTGTTCATGAAGTGTTTTGTCCATTCTGTGCTACTGTGATTTAATCTGATTTGTGACGATAGAATCCAGTGTTCACATAGTTCAAATACAATAAACGCTGTGGTTGCTGATATCTTGACTTTTTGTTGACATTTTCTTTGAAGATTTGTGTTTATCTCACTAACAGCATGTTGCGTATGTCTGTGTTTATTGGAAGGCATCTCAGTATAAATAAAAACAGAAAGAGAAAAGTAAGAAACGGTGGCTCAGTTATTGTGACAGAGACCAACTGCGTGGCTGTGGCTGGCCTGACACCACAGCAGCTATTTGTCACTATTAGTTTCCATTAATTTAAGTGAAGACATTGTTAGGATAGCACTGCGGTGGTCCTCTGCTGTGGCAGGTGAGAAACTGCAAAGAGATGCTTGCCTTGAATGCTTGTCAGTTATCTAAACCCATCCATTTTGGTAAACGCCCAAAATGACCAATAATGGAGCCTGTTTGAGTGAAATGGACAAGTGGGTCATCACACATAAATGGCTGAAGTGATGAAATGCTCTCATGACTGCAGTCAATACACACACACATCCTGCAGCATATCTACCATAAACTAAAGGATGATCTGAAGCATTAAGACAGTTAAAGTGTTATTTTTATCCATGCTAAACATCTCTTTTAGGATCAAACATGGAATGCTCGTAATGAATATTTCCTCCACTGAATCGCTGTTGGTCTTTGTGATTTGTTTAGTGATTCATATAGCTCAAGTGTTGTGGTCATGGACAGCTGTTTTCACTTAGCTGGAGGAAAAATAGATAATCAGAAAAAAGCTACATGGAGGAATAATTGCAAAAGAAAAGTAGTGAATATAAGAGTGTGGGTGATGCAGATGTACAGGTTGTTACAGAAATAATCCTCTCTTTTAAGCATACTGCTTTTGGTGATAAATCATTTCACAGAAGACTTGGATACAGTGAGAGGTTTTTTGGCATTTCATTTAATGCATGAAAATAAACATGTTAAAAATATCCCTACATGGTCACCCATGATAAAAATATTTCCAGAGACCACTGCAATAAAAAAAAAAGAAGAAAAAAAAGCTGTAGATGTGTCAGTCTGTCTGACTGACTCAAAATATTTGCACAAATTCAAAAGGTATGAAATTTAATGTTTCATTTTCAGGGTAGTGTTTTATTGGACCAATGGATTTCCTCGAAAGGGTATGTGCGATACTTGTGAAAACCAAACATTTTGCAAAAAAAAATAAAGAAATGCACTATAGAGACAGTTGGCAAGGTGAAAAAAAAGGCAGGCGGGGGAGGGGAATTGAAAAAACAGTGCAATGTTGTTCTGAGTGATCACCTGTTTGAGGCAATATTTCTGCTACAACAGGAGTGGTCTCTTCCAGGATGAGAATCAAATACGTAGGCTATGAGGGATAACTAAATGGTGTGATGATGATTCACATGCTGTGGCCTTGCTAATCACCAGATCTTCAACACCTTTGTGCCAGAAAACGTCCTCACCCCCATCATCAAAACACCAGATGGTGGAAGAATGAACAATCAATGTCAAAATGTACTGATGGTCTGCTAGTGGCACGCTTTGGCTCAATATCTAATTAAAGTGTTTAATATTGACTTTTCCTTTCCTTTCTTTTCCTTTCTGTTGCCCTTACTTGTTGATGTGGGATGTATAAAATGATGACGCACAGGGGAGACTCACAAGTAAAAGCAGTTCTGCTTGGTTGTGTTTTTACAGGATTGAGTTATCCCGCTCCGTTATTTCCGTTGTGACTTTTATCGCCAAACGTTTTATGAAAGCTTACTTCAGTCGTACAAATACAAATACATATATGTGCTCTAAGTTGTGCTGTAAAAGAAAAAATAAATAAATTACATGTGGAAAAGACAGCATATTACTGCTGATCATTGGCTGATGCAGTTATCCCTTTTAGAGCTTCTTTATATACCATTCCCTGGAGATTTTTTGCTGACAACATTTTAAATCTTTGCATGTTTGAGGACTGAGCCAGGATTTGTCTGACCTTCTCAAACTTAATGAGGTTCACTGACAGGTGAGGAAGGAGGAGACAGTTTCATCCAACACAGGGACTCTGTCTCAGACTTCAAAACTTTTTTAGACAGCTAAATGGGGACAGGTTTAGCTGCCCCCTCATTATGCTGGGCATCAGAGCAGAAGACCACCAAATGGCAGGAGTCTAGGCTATAGAGTTTTACAAACTGCACACACCTTAACTAAATATATGTAAGTGTAGGGGAAAAAAACTCACTCAGCATTCTAGTACTCTCATTTTTACTAGTTCGGAGAGCAACTTGTGACAGTTAAAAAATAACACACACTGCTTTTGCAGTTATTTAAGTAGTTATGACCCGCTCACTCTTTCTGGCTTCTAAACAATGTGTTTCTGTGTACGATAAACAGTGAAAAGTATGTGCAAAGCGATCCACTGGCAGTGTCCCTGCTGTCCGTAGAGCTGCAGGAAGCTCAGAAACAATCGTTCAGACAAACTGAGGCGCTCTAAATTTCACCCAAGAAATCCTGTTGGAGAAGCCCAGGAAAACTCACTTGAGTGGCATAAAACACATGTCAGCATCCTCTTCTTTGTTGCCTTTGCAAGGACTCTAAGTGCCTTTTTTTTCCTTTTGTAGTTTATCTAACTCTGCATTGTCTAATGGGTAAAGAACATACTTCCTATAATATTTCAGCGTTTTATTACAGAGACAGGATAGGCCAACACAACCACAACCTTCACAACATGCCTGCAGCGGTGGAGAAACAAAGCATTAAAAAAAAAAGCCTTCTGTGCCAGTGTTTTGTGCTATCATACTAACCAGCATGGCTAGACCTAACATGGCAGAAGATAAATCGGAGCTGCAAAGCTGTCCTGCCACATAAACGTGCTTTGTATGCATTACAATGAACAAACATTACCTTGTTCATTTGGTACATAAACTCCAAGGTCCAGGCTTTCAGCATAACTTAAACAGAGTTAAGAACATTTATACCTGTCCAAGTGAAGCCTAGAACAAAAAAGCTTTAAGAACAATAGCACACACAGTAAGCTTTATTGTTAACAAGCATTAACACTACATTAAAACCTGTTTTGTCCATGGATGAGCATTATTTAATTTTCAGTGGGAATTATTCAAAAGTGTGTTAAGTACTGGTAGACTCCCACGTTACCTTAGCTGACAGAGTTTGTTTTTAGTTTTCAGATGTCCCACCTCTTTGTACAGTAACATGTAATCTCAGTGTTTGTTCTGTCTGGTAGCAATAGTGTTCAGGTAAAAGTGAAACTGTATATTTCAATAAATTTAGATAAACTTTTTTTTATTGACTATTAAAATCATGACAACGTTCATGCTGTCAAATACATTGTATACATTTTAAAACTATCCCTGAATCAACATATAGTATGGCTGAGCAGAATTTTCAATTATTAATTGTAAGATAATTTCTCCTGTCCTACAAAAATGCAACAAATATTTTCCAGGTGAGACCAGTTAGTAAGTGTAAAATGCTATATAAGAGGAAAAAATGTTACTTTAAGTGAGAAACAAACTGTCTTTTAGAGTTTATTAATTGCCACCGTGCTTTATTCAGTGCCATACAACATTTAATTTCATATTAATTTCACGTGTGCTGTTTTGTTAAATTCAAACCAGTCAATTAAGTACGGTACTGACTGATCATTGATGTTTTAATCATATGTTTGCATCTCTAAGATTTATCTGACATATTATTTTACGTCTCTATATTTGTTTTTCTAGGCGGTGTGTGCATCTCCCAGTCTGTCAAAATTCCCCGGGAGCCCAAGCAAGGAGAGTTCGACAAGGTCATCCGGCGACTCAGAGAAAATCCAAATGCAAGAGTCGTCATACTTTTTGCCAATGAAGATGATATCAGGTAAAACCTGGTAATAGATTAACACTTCTTTTGAAGATTAGGAAAACATGACTACAGCAGACAGCATGCAAACATGTGGGAACGCAGCCGTTTCAATGCGGCTCTGCCAGACTACTGTGTAATGAATTGCACAACAAAATCAAAGTGGAGCTGGTTGGAATGCTGACCTTATCTGTGGCAACATCTGTTTCCTCACCTTCGCAGGCGGCTGCTCCATGCAGCGAAAAAGGCCAACCAGACAGGTCATTTTATCTGGGTGGGTTCAGACAGCTGGGGCTCGAAGATCTCTCCGGTTGTGCAGCAGGAGGAGATGGCAGAGGGAGCAGTCACCATCTTGCCCAAGCGTCAGTCCATCAGAGGTACAGAGATGGACATTATGCAAGCATCTGATCTCCCTGCCTTCTAAAATCATGTGCACATATCAGTGATTTATTATTTCCATGCAAGTAAAGCAAAACTATTTATCTTTTACTCTTTCAGAAGACTACAAGTTGCTTTGTAATGACTTCAACACTCATTTAATCATCAAAGATGTAAAAAAGTTCATTCAAACAAACAAAAAAGAAGCAAAGTGAATGTGCACACGATATTGAATTATTGCTGTCATATACTCTAGAACACATGACAGCTATGGTTCTCATAAAGCATTGCTTACACTGAGAATGACTGCATCACTGACAGTGAACCGACTGATCTGTCTAGGGTTTGATCGTTACTTCATCAGCCGAACGCTGGAAAACAACAGAAGGAATATCTGGTTTGCTGAGTTCTGGGAGAACAACTTCAACTGCAAACTCAGCCGTCATGCGGTGAAGAAAGGGTCCGGGCTCAAGAAGTGCACAAGTAAGATATTCTCCTGTTGAGAAAAAGCTATTCAGTGTTCTTTTTGTTTAAACTTTTACCCAACATGAAAACATTCCTCTTTTGATGTATCATGAGGGAGGTGACACATTTGACTCATGGGGAAAGTGTTTTGACAGCATTGCCCACCTATTAAAAGTGGAACAGCTATACATTCAGTCTTCAAAATCACAGTTCATCTCACAGCTCATTTCATTGCTGCTCTATATTTCTGCTGAGTCTGGTGTGTTTATCCACACAGCTATAACAAGTGAATGGTTTAGCTCGGCTGCGTGCTTAAAGCTTCGGGCTTAATGCCATACTTTATACAGCTGTAGATAGCACAATCTCTCTTGGTGGGAAAAGTCACTGCATATTTTATCATGATTTAAACCTCTATTAAGCAGTAAAACATATAACAAAACTGAAATTTTGCTTACAGTCACCCCACTTCTGCCTTATACTGAAAACTGCAACAGGGTAAAAACTAAACCGTATTATTGAGCTAAGTTAAATTAACCAAAAAAACCCACTACAATGTATTAGTTGTAAGCTGATTAATTTAATATAGGATTTATAGTGTATCTTGTGATCAACTCTTATTAGCATTCGAGCCTTGTTACTGCATTACCTTTTCTAGCTGCTAAATACTCCATTATGCTCAACAGCTAGTCACCAACCGTGTCTGTATGCTGTTTGATGCAGGCAGCACACAGTTGTTTTCAAAGGTTTTTTTTCACTAAAAGCAGCTACTTGGTATGAGTGCCAAAAAGTTGAGAGACCAATAAGAGTGAAACAAAACATTGAAATTGTTGGCTAGACACCTAAACAATGATCTAAAGTTGATTATAAAGCTCTGCAAACCTGAAGGGAGTAGTATATTCAGGCTATAATTCTCTACATGCTCAGAGAAACCACTTTTACTTTCTTACATTGTTCCACATTTGACATTTCTTGTTGTTTTTTTTCTTTTTCTTTTCAAAGAAAACAAACTTGCACTGTTTTAAACCCTAAATAATATTAATTATAGCATCTTTAAAAGTAATAGATTTATTCTGGAAAATGAAAAAGCAAAAGAAACTGAGGTGATAATTAGATTCGCTTTTGGAACCCATTTTATTTCTAGTGCCAGTCCCAAGCCCCAGATAAATGGGGAAGGTTACATGAGAAAGGGCATCAGGTGTTAAAATCAAACAAGCAGATTATTGAGATTTCCACATGCGATTTCCATACCAGATCAGTCAGGGCTTGAGTTAACAATAACTGGCTCCAGTGCCATTGCCCAACAGGGTGTCAGTGGAAACTGTGTTACTGTTGGCTAAAGACAAAGAAAGGGTTTGGAGGTAGCAAGAGAAAAGGGAAGGTTCAAGTGCTGGAGAGAAGGAAGGTATATTTTTTGTGCAAGAGACCAGGTGGATGGGTAGCAAGAACAGAAGCACTGAAGGTGATTGGTAATGAGGTTATTGGATGAGACTTTACTGGACACGTAGGTGAAGTGAACGGAGGTGATGTGGAGGTGTTGGGTACGTATAGTGTTAAGGAGAGAAATGCAAAAGGACAGATGGTTGTGGATTTTGCAAAAAGGATGGAAATGGCTATGGTGAACTCATTTCTCATGAAGAAGGAACACAAAGTGATATATAAGAATGGAAGGACATACAAATAGGTGCACTACAGAAGTGGAAGTGAATGAAGACATAGGCAAGGATTAAATGATAGAAATGTTGCACAGTTGAGACAGGTGCTGGATGGTAGGGAAGAGTTTTTAGCGATGAGCGATACTGCCATGAAAGTGTTTGTTGTATTCTCTGGATAGAGGAAAGAAGACAGAGTGACGTGATGGTGGTCACATTCATAAATGTTACTGCAGGAAAATATTTAAAGGAGAAGATTAGCAAAGAAAAAGTGGAAAGTAGTTGGGGTGATGAAGAAAGCGTACAGGACTACTGCGAGACTTTTTAACCAGATTGTTTAACACAGTCTTGGAGAGTGAGAGGATGCCTGAGTAACAAAGAGGAAGTTTACTGGTGCTTTTCAAGAACAAGGGTGATGTGCAGAGCTGTAGTAACTACAGAGAGATAAAGCTGGTGAGCCACATCATGAAGATATGGAAAAGAGCTGCATAAGTTAGGTTAAGAAGATAGGTACAAGCAGCAGTATGGCTTCATGTGGAGAAAAGAGCACAGTTCCAATGTTTGACTTAGAGTGTTGATGGAGGAGTGTAGCGAAGGTCAGAAGGAGTTTCACAGTGTATTTGTGGTCTAGAGAAAGCAGAGTGGTATACTGCATGAGAAAGCCAGAAGTAGCAGGGAAGTATGTGAGGATGGTGGAGTATGTGAGGACATGTTGGTTCTGAGCCCCTTCTTTTTTGCAGTGGTGATGGGCAGTTTGACAGATGAGGTCAGGCACAGGTCTCTGTGGAGGATGATGATCACAGGCAACGCTGTGATCTGTAGTGAGAGCATGGAGCAGCTGGAAGAGAGCCTGGAGAGGTGGAGGTATGCTTTGGAGAGAAGAGGAATGAAAGTAGAAGCAAGACAGAATACATTTGTGTAAATGATAGATGTAACAGTGAATCTACAAGGAGCAGAGGAAGTGAAAATGGACAAGTGTGCAACTACCAACCATCCAAGAGAGAGGAAGAAGACACTACAGGTTTGGTGGGCACAAGTGTCAGGAGTGATTTGTGACAGCGGAATAGCAGTAAGAGTTGAAAGGGAAGTTTTGCAAGATGGTGAAGCCTCTTATGATATATGGTTTTTGACGGTGACATGAACAAAAAGATGGGAAGCTGAGCTGAAGGTGGCAGAGTTCAAGATGTTAAGATTTTTGTTGGAAGTGCCCAGAATGAGTATATCAGAGGAGGGATAGTGGATATACCAGACAAAGGATGTTAAAAATTGAGCTGCCAGGGACGAGTAAAAGAGGAATGCCACAGGAAAGATTCATGGAAGTCATGAAGGAGGATATGCAGAGGGTTAGTGTGACAGAGGAGGATGCAAGGGATAGGGGTGGCATGAAGGCAAGGATTTGCTGTGGTGACCGATAAAAGGAACAGGTGAAAAAAAAGAAGAAGAATTAGGTGTGTTATTGGTGGGGAGAAAAATCAAGTAAGAGTTGCTGTATGCAGTCCAGCAAGCAAGGACACTGCCAAGAAACAGTCTAACATTGCTCTCAACTGTCAGGTCTTAGTGATCCCTTGAGAATCTCCCAAGTTTAAAAATTGCCACGCATAGCCTCAACCCTCGAGTGACATCAATTAATGGAAATATTTCTCCCTAATGTATGCAAATTAGCTAAATGACTAATTAATAACTACAGCATAACACTGAAGTCTGCTGGAAAATGTAACAATACAACAGCGAAGAAACCGGAGATGCAAATAAGATTTGTGTGATAATGACCATCATTAATGACCATAAGGTCCACATTTTGCTGTAGACTTTATAGAATCAGACTTTTGTGTTGCAGATGGTTGTTTCCTCTAAAAGAAAAGGCCAACTGATGACTGGATGGCTTTTCAACAACCTAAAAAATTAACACTCAAATGCCCAGATTTGAATTATTTATTCTGATGATAAATTTACGCATAAAAATTGCTTGCATATTCTCTTTATTCTTAAAATGTGACAGTATTGTGCTTTTGATGAGCACGGAAAGCTGGATATCATAGGGCTCTGTGTCATTCTTTTGGTAATAAAAAGAAAGTTGAATTTGATTGAATTATTGTAATTTCCCATAGCCCCCACTTGCCTCTGAAATAAACATATACTGAATCAAGACAGCTCACTGTGAGGAGACAAAATGCACAATGGATAAGGAAGTCATAAAAAGAATCACATTATGCTCCATAACGTAGTTGGGAATGAGGAATGATGTTGGGGCTATATAGGATTGACAGAAAAATAGATCAGCACGCAATTAGAGAACACGAAGTTTAAAAATCCCTCTCTCGAATTTACAGTTAAGAATGAGCAATGTGTCTTTAGGCAGAAACCATGCAAACTCCAAGAAATCAAAGGGAATAAAAGTAACAATCTAGTTGCTGTAAGGTGACAGCATTAACTACCGAGCCACAACTCTGCCCTGGAGCCAGATGTGGATATCCCCAATATACATACACCAGTTTCCACACATACACTAGTATTTATAAACAAGACTGTGTCGTGACAGCGTGCGTACAATACGTCCACACTGGCTTTACATGGCGGTAATCCACACATCAGTGGCTGGGCTGAGTTTCACATGCTGCAGCATTATGACTAAGAGAAAGAAAAACATCAAAGAGAGACTCTGGGCAGAATTTGGAGTCGGCGCATTGCACAACTCCGCATGTACAGTAACATTTATGAATGTGAGCACAGTCTGTTTTCATTCAATTTCTGAAATAGTGACCTTTAGTTATTTGAATGGCAAAGTTTACTTTGCTTTTATTTCTTATTTCTTCAGCTCCTCAGTTAATGCTAATTCAAAATTTATATATGTAGATGGCTTTTAATGTTAAAAAAATAAAAATAAAAACAAAAAACCCATGAAGTGCCTAGTTAGGTTGACAGCACTCATCAGGACTGCAGCAGCAGAAAGAAAAAAACAAAAACAGTACACTGCTTGAATGGGTGTGTGGGAAAATAGGAGTACATGATTCTGTTACTAATGATGGAATTTGTGTTGAAAATGCATGCTATCTTCACTCAGTTCAGCTGTTGTGAGGCCACAGGTAATGTCACACTTTTCATTGTCTTTATTCTTTTCTTTTTTCTTTTTTTTTTATATTTAGCTCTTATGAGGTACCAGCTTTATTTTTTTCCTCTGGCAATTTTTTGTTGCAATACAGAGGGGGGGGGGGAAATCCCTCTTAGTGCAGTTCAGCAGTGCCGTAAATCACAAAATGCTCGACACTAGCAACATTACAGGCTTCATGGAGGTAGGATTTACAGCATGACTAAATTAGAATTTTAAGCTGGTTGTACATTGTCTTACAATGCTATATGCATCAGTCACAGCTGTGCATTACCCTACGATATAACATCAACAATATAGACTAATTTTATTTATTTATTTATTTTTAATTCCAAAGATTTTACCATGCTATTTATTGCATGGTAAAATTTAATGTGTCATTTAAAGTGGCTGTAATAGACCACTCAGTCAAGAGGACTTTATGGCAGTGCAAAATTTACAGCTTGCTTTTCTAAATGTGATGAAGAACTCTGATTTGTCAGGTAGTTAACTGACAGAGCAGACATTCCCATTTAGATATATTACCTCTAAACAGTTTCTCAATTAACTCTCTGAAAAATATACTTGATATGAGAGCCCAGCTGATATAGGATTCTCAAGACTGATATCAATATTAAGCGATTTAAAAATCCCATTAGATCAGTCCATATTTTTTCATGTAAAGCTATTCAAGTTATTACTAAGATAATATAACAGTGCAGTTTTAAAAATAAACTTATCGTCAGAGATGGGTAATCCGATTACTTTTTTCAAGTAACGAGTAAAGTAAGGGATTACTGTTGCAAAAAAAGGGTAATTAGATTACTGTTATTTTCCCGTAAGCACGCTACTTACTAAACCGTGATTTTGTCTGCGAGAGTGTGTCATGACAATGACGTAAGCGCGTGCAACGTTCATGGTAACAGACGTGTGCAGATCAACAATGGTTAATATATCGAGTGCAGGAGAGAGTATGACCGTGCAGCGTTTAAAGCGTGGAAGTACTGACCTTACTTTGAGTTGGATTCCGTAAAAAGTGACAAAAACATTAGCGTCGCTGTACACTGCATGGGAAGAAAACTTATTTTTACAGCGAAAAAAAACCCTAAACTTCTTAGCAAGCACCGAGTACCCTGCCACGGGTATGTGAAATTCACAGAGAAACTCCCGGATCCTTCCACTGACATGACCGCTGCGGCACACCTGCACCAGGGCAAACCTCCACCCGCCCCACTCCTGCTAAACAGGTGAAAATAGATTTAAGCGCAACAGGACTTAGTGCCTCTGAGTCTTTGATTTTATTTATTTTCTGCTGTGTTTTACTTCCATCTATTTGAAAGAGAGAGCGTAAACACAAAAAAACTATTTTATTTTATATGCTGGAATATGCAGAAAATAGGTTTAAATGTTAAACAAATTTATTCCAGTCAGAGAATGCTGCATATAATTTAATTTTTGCTTGATGCATAAAGTTAAAAGATTAAAACTAATAAAACAAGTTTTAAAAAGAGTCTTTTTCATTTGATTACATTTCATATGATGGGTTATGCAGAAAAAGTAGAATTGGGCTGAAAGGTCTATTGCTTTATTACCTATTCAGGTTGTGTATCACGTTTTCAAAAAGTAACTAAGTAACTAATTACTTTTGAAAATAAGTAATCAGTAAAGTAACAGGATTACTTTTTTGGAGAAGTAATCAGTAATTAGTTACTAATTACTTTTTCAAGTAACTTGACCAACACTGCAGATAACTGATAAAAAGA
>VUQG01014119.1:43714-76235 GCA_015106755.1 Etia nguti | reverse complement strand
ACACACAAAAAAAAAAAAAAAAAATTTTTTTTTTTTTTTTTTTTTGAATATATTGCAAAAATGCCACTTTTATAAGTAAAAAAAAAAGTTTAAACGTGGTATTTATTATGTCAGTTTGTAAAGGTGGCTATCAACACAAAGAAAAAGTCCATGCATTTCTTGCCTGATACTCATCAGTTTCAGGAAATTGCACTCAATGCCCATATTTTTGCTTTGGTAGGTATAGATAAAGGTACTGTGTGTGCCTTGTGTTAGAAAGTGCTTTGAGTGCTCAAATTGAGTAGAAAGACATTTATCAAGATTTGAAGCTTTTGTTGCTGAGCAGGTGTAGTTCAGTGAGTTTATTGGGTCTTTTTTGTGGAAACTAGTCACCTGATAAACCAAAATAATAAACTCAAAGATACTAAAAGGCTCCACAGAGCTAATGGGATCTGTGCTTATGTGTTTTCTGAGTATAAAAATAAAACAAAATACTTTTATGCATTATACTCGCTGATTTTTTGCATTTTACCCAGGCTGCAATACAGATGGAAGAGATGGTTTATAGACCTATATGTATAGCATGTTAGATCAACGGAGTGTCAGTTAACATCAGACAAACTGAAGAAAAAAAAGAACTTCCCTATTTTGTGTCCACTTGGGCCAGAAATGACCTCAAGACACCACTTCTTAACAAAACCAAACCGGTTAACAAAAAAAGACCCTTACTTTTATTTTCTGACCACACAACCTGCACCACCCCAAAAACAACCACATGCATTAATCTATAGGGACACTTATTGGAAATCAGTGCGCTTTCCTTCCACGACTTGGATGGAAATTACAATTAAGTCACTTTTTGGCATTTTAATGGCTCAATGACATCAACGGTGACCAAGGAAAACATTCGAACTTGAGAGAAGCTGCGGCTTATTATTGTAACCTTCTACGCCTGAGAATGGAAATTATAAATTGGAATTAGATGAATTGGAGTATGTAATAAAAACTGAACTAGAAACCACAAGAGAACAAAAGATGTCTTGAAGTCAAATGGCAGGCCGAGCCGCTGGCCAGACGTGTTGAAACTGTGTGGGAGAAGACAGTGGAGTATCACTGGGTGTTGAGGTTTTTAACCCCGAGGCTGCAAAGGAGAGCTAGTTTTCACATTGCATGGGAACGCCATCTTTAAACCTCATTATAATCATTTTGTACTGGTCAAAAAGACCTATTTGTGACCAGTAAAAGGCAGGTTTAATTCCCAGCAGGCCATGTCTTAAATTCATGGAGAGCTTGATTCCAACTAAGTGTCCCTTAAGGGTTAAAGGGGGAGAGGAATGGTGAGATACTGTTTCCATTTCTGGAGATCCTGGCCTGTTTGATCAAAAACAATGTTTGAGGAGACGCTGGGAAAGAACCTTTATCCAACCTGATCCTTGCCGTCTTGTTTCTGTATTGAAAAGTGACTTCATAACCCAAACCAGACAGAGCAGAAAGGCCGCCCTTTATGAGCACCATCACGCTGGGAAACAAAAACCTTTCAGGACGACGTGTGAATCTAATTCTGGCTGCCGTGTTACAGTACTTTCCCTCGCTCTGCTGCTAATTTTAGAAAAATCAAAATCAACTGAGCCTGAACTTATCTGACAACTACACGCAACCCCCCCAAACCCCCCCAAACCCCCCCGCCACCTTTGATGGCTACATAACTGCTGACGTTGATGATCGTGACATCAGATGCAAACTGAAGTCATCAGTTCGATGCGTCGCAGATGCTGCATTGACAGTTTTGTGATACGGATCAAATGTTGCTGTGGTGACAGTCGGGGTCAGCTCGCTTTTTTGTGCTTCCAAATAAAAACACATGTGGGTGCTGTGCAGCGAGCAAATATTTATCCACCAGTTTTAATTAGCGCAGCAATTTCACTATGAAATTAAGCATCTCCATCATAACTCAAGCACTAACGCAGAAGCCTGCGCACACAATACACAATATCTTTGGAAGAAGAAATGATGTAAAAATAGCAACAATGTGGAAGCAATTTATGCTAATTAGGCTTTTATTTATGGTCCAATAATTGGGTGCATTTGAATTGTTGATGATGTTTTTTCTCCTTATTTTTCTCCCCCTGTGTTCCCCTATTGCTCTCCTTCTGAGAGGGAAGATCAAAGCGAGCGCACTTGAATAGATGTTAATGGTGCATGGCTGTCGTCTTAGTCCTGAGTGGCCAAGATCTCTCCAGTGAAAGAAAAACAGCCAATTTAGGTCTACGTGGACACAATTAGCACAATTTATGTGTGCCTTTCATGACAGCACTCCCGTTTAACCCACGAGAGGGGATCAGCATTCATGTTGTAACTATGATTTTCATAACCTTTACCTCTCTGTGCCTTTCTGCTGCATCTGAGGACTATAGATCAAACTGCTGGCAGATGCGTTACAAGCACTTGAATTGAAAGTGAAGCTAATTCAAAAATAACCTGCATGCTTCGGTAGCACCGCCGCAGGAACATGATGAACTGTGTGATAAATGTTGGCGCGGAGAACTTGTAGTTGAGAAATTACGTTTTGTCTAACACAACAGCAATCACATGCAACTCATCCTTCAAAATGTCCTGCCGGTTAGCCCACCCACAGAAGTTTCCCTCTAAAAACGGGGAAGCAAATCAATTTTTTGTGTGTGAGTGTGTGCGTGTGTATTTTCTTTGCGTTGCTTCGCCATAGCCTGAGGCAGTGCTTTTACAGTCCCTCTCCCTCCTGAATTTGAATGAGCAAAAATGGTGCAGCCCGGACCGAGTGGAGGAAACAAGGTGCATTATGTAGGTGGGAGGTAACCGTGCCATTGAGAGACAATTAGCATGAAGCCCAGACCTTTGGAAATGGCGCGGAGGCTGCCGAGAGTGGGCCTGACAGAATGAAAAGATTAAGACTTGAGAAAAGATAGCAGGGCATGGGAAAATCCAAAGGGAAGCAGGCCACTAAAGTAGCCAATGAGCGAAGGAGGGACAATGAGGCAATGAGCATTTTTTTTCTTTTCTGTGGAAATTTATGTGCTCCTATCAGCTGCCAAGTGTGAGCACATTCCTCCATACCTAAAAAGTGGCATTTGTTTGTACGTGACTTTTGTTTCGCTTTGCATATAGATGCCAGTCTGTCAGGAGAGTGAAAGACAGGCAAAGTGGGGGCTATTGCAAACTATTCAACTACAAAATTCCATCAGGTGTTGGCAAAAATGGGGATCTGTTTTAGACTGCACTAACTGATGTGCCGCTGAAAGGCCCATATTGTGCTAATTGCTTTAATGAGCCGCTTGTTCACATGTTGTTCCATTTTCTGTGAGGAATTCCAATTTAGCAGGTCAGATAAATTCAATCTGTAGTTCGGTTATCCTAATAACATCATTCCGCCAACTCCCCATCCACCCAACATAGTCAGTTTCAAATTTATGAAATATGTAGATTATCTCTACTGGTGCTGTGGATTGTGACATTTAGCCTTTTTTGTTTCACTTACAGACCTCATAACTAACAATCATCCTGTGCTACAGCCTGGAAACGAGTGCAGATGAAGTAAGAGGAAGGTCAAAAAGAGCAGTTACAGCTGTCTCTGTGTAAACAGCATGAGAGTTGTTTACTGCATATGCATTCATGCACCTGTGTGTGCGAAAGAGAGTTTACGTACGTGCTTCACACACATTCGCACTCCCGCAGCAGCGTGCACGCAGAAACACTCGGCTTTCATAAACATCACAACAGCAGGCTGCAGAGAAGTGGTAATTGCATACAGTGCAGAGCAGCTGTTTCTGTGGTTCATAATGTGCTGTCGCTGAGAGAAGACTTCAGTGTCACATTAGTGTGGGTCGCTGAGCCCAGCCTGAGAAATAACCACGATGTGAAACTGTGTCTGGTTTCTCCATAGGGGGAGAGACAATCTCAGTTTAAACAATTAAAGTCAATGGGTGGCATATTTGAGAAATTTGTACTTTGGGTTCACGCTGACTTTGTACTCATTTGATGAAGAGTTTTATTCTAACTTACTGTTATAATTAAATCATAGTCAAGATTGATGCTTAATGCTTTTATAAAACTAAGATAAGTCTTTACGCTAAAGCTAGCACCTGCTTGATGAGCTTTTATGATGTCTGCAATGTTAGTTATCGCTGGCTAATTAACACTAACTTACCAAGGACCTGTGTGATGTACTGCATCAAAAACAAGGGATTCACCAGAAAATAGTGGCCTTGTTATGGCATAATCACAATTATGCCCTGGCAAAATTACATGACATTTCTGCAACAGATCTGATGCTTTTAGGCACGTAGATATAGTCAGACAACCTTCAGACTGAGCATCAGAATGGGGAAGAAAAGGTGATTAAAGTAACTCTGAATGGGGATTGATTGTTGTTTTCAAGGTTCAAGGTTCTTTTATTTGTCATTGAACAATGTACAATGACTTAAAAAAAAAAACACTGCCTAAAAAACATTGCTGGTTTCAGAAGTTGCTGGTTTACTGGGATTTTCCAGTGAGCAGCAGTTCTTTGGGAGAAAATGTCTTGTTGATGCTGGAGGTCAGAGGAGAATGACCAGACTGGTTTGAGCTAATAGGTAGGCAACAGTAACTAGACTAAACAGGTGCAACAGCAAAGTCGTACAACATGTTGAAGGCTGAAGCAGAGGGGCAACAGCAGCAGAAAGATCAGGAAACTGGTGAAATCCACAAGGACAGGAATTTGGAATTAAAGCAGTTCTGAAGGCAAAGTGAGCCAAAAACTGGCACTAGCAAGGTGTATCTAATAAAGGGTCTGGTGTATGTATAAGGTTGGCATTAGAGAGAGACCTAAAGAGCATCTGATTTCTTATGGGCAGGACTTGACAACAACAAAGAGAAAAAACTCTGTTTAAAAGGAGGAGACATTTTTTTTAAAGGAGAATTTTCAGTGCTGCATCGATTCCGACTTCCCACAGGCCCCATGCGGCTCCATTTGGAAAAAAAATGCATGGAATTGCGCGTGCCTGAGGACAAACATATCGACAGTACATAATAAGTGTTGTACAAC
Source organism: Etia nguti (assembly GCA_015106755.1). Taxonomy (NCBI): domain Eukaryota; kingdom Metazoa; phylum Chordata; class Actinopteri; order Cichliformes; family Cichlidae; genus Etia; species Etia nguti. The sequence goes on along the minus strand of VUQG01014119.1, from coordinate 71,200 downwards.
TGTCCAGTTTTTCTCTGTGGTCACTTGGTCTCCAAACCCAATCAAAAAACCAGGAACCAAACCCACAAGCAATTGAATGAGAACATATTTACAAGGAGAAAATGCTAAATTCCAGCTCCACAAACTCATAAAAGGCTTCATTTCAGTAACAACAAAACCATAGAAAGTCGCACAGAATTCACAAGCTCTTAGAGAAATAAAACAACTGAAGCACTTACCAAACTTGTTCAGTTTAATAACATAATCCAGTCAATAAAAAAGTTAAAAAGTTTACAGAAAACACTGGAACTCTTCAATTCAAGTTTAATTCTGTCCTCAGAAATGTATTTACACGCTACTCCCAAAACCACAACTTCAAGCTTTTTGACTTTTTCCATGAAGGCCATTTAATACTTGGAATCTGCTCTTATTATGGCAATAAATTGAATTTTCACAGGTTTTACCTGTATATAGATATTGCCAGCCACATTGACAGAAACGCAACAATAATATAAAGCATAAATATAAAGAAATCTCTTTAATTAGATTAACCCCCTATGAGCAAGCACTTGGCGACAGTGGGAAATAACAGGAAATAAACCTCTGGCAGAATCAGGCTCAGGGAGGGGCGGCCATCCGCCTTGAACAGTTGAAGATGAGAGCAGAGGGAGACGGGACAAAAGGCAAACTATGGGAGAAGAGCCAGAGTTTAATCACTTTTTAAATAAATACAGTAGTGGCATAAAATACACAGAGAGTAAAAAGAGATGTGTGAAGAATAAACACTCAACATTGGATGGCCACAGCAGCTCAAGCTTATAGAAGCATAACTAAGGGAGAGCTCGGGGTCATCTGACTGAGCAGTAACTATTAGCTTTACCAAAAAGGAAAGTTTTAAGTCTAGTTTTTAACGTAGAGAGTATTGCTTTACAGCTGAGCAGAAAAAGAAAATGCAGTTGTTGCAAATCAGCTTAGAGTTTTCAGGATTTAATAACATAAAACCTTCTTTTTAAAGGTTTCATCAGTGCATTCAGCACGTTTGTTCTTCCTGAAGGATGGGCGCAGCGTGTTTTGGTGCGAAACCCTGAACGTTGTTTGTTTACCGTGAAAACTCCGCTGGGTACCCTCAGCAAGAAACTGAAAGCTCAAAGCTGCTGCTCCTTTCTGCGCTCTGATCCTCTCGATTTCAATTCATCTTTATTGTCCCAGTGGGGAAATTTTTCCTTGTAGCCAGAAGCATAAAAGCATATAACACAAACATACAAAGCATAGCGCGAGACTCAGGAGTCATAAATCCCTGTGTTCATCATCCAGAAAGCAGCATTCACATATAAATATATTAACAATGTCCTTCTGAATGCTTTGACTGGAAACTTCTCCAAGGCAGAAAAGTAAAGTCTGCATGACAACTACACATTTTTATTTACAACGTGTGCGACATGGCAGTAGAATGGTTTTTGTGTAATGTAAATCTGAGGAGAGGTATCCCTGTACTGCCCTGCTACAGAAAATAAACGGGGTTTTTTTCCTCCGCTCTTCTGCTGATGGTTTGTGATTGTGGTTTGGACCAAGCAGCAACAACCTCCCTCAGTTCATCACGGATGTTTGTTTTGCTGAATTAAGATCCTGGCAGCAGAAGTAGCATTGTTTTCTGTTCTCAGCAAGCTTCTCCTTTACTCAGCACAATAAAAGAAATGCTACTGTCCTGACCGAACCTGCGGCGCACGCACACACATGTACACAGACACACACAGCTCTGAGGTAAGCTGCAGAAATCCCGTAACATAGAGAAGCACACTCAATAACGGAGGATCTTATGGCACTAATTTTATTTGGTGTCAATAAACTTGAAACTGAAGCACTCAGTTTCATTTCCTAGTAGTTGCTGAAGTGTAATTAAATAATCCACTTCCTCAATCTAAGGCTAGTCTTGACTAACCATGATTAAGATAACTGCACTGTAACCATTAAAGCTTTAGATATAATTGCTGGCCCTGAAGCTTTCAAATGAACTCTTCGACATTATATAAAAAAAGCCTTTTTCCCTTTTATTCTCCCCATTAAAGTGCAGCTGAGGCATTCAAAGTGGCTGTTATCAGTGGCTAAAAGAGAGTAAACATTTAGATAGCCGGTCCACCCACACCAGGCATATTTGGCCACATGGAGACCTCTGTGCGTGTCGTGTTATATACTGATCCTTGAGTTTTGGCCCTACTTGTAAGATTTGCTTGTTGACCATCATGTATGCAGAGTTTTTGTGTGTAAGCATGATTAATTCGTGGCAGACCCCTCCCATGGAGCCGGAGCTGTGGTCCAAACAAATTGAGTGTGATTAAAGCACTGCAGCCGCAGAGTTTAAAAACTCTGAAGAAGACTATATGAGAAAATCCACCCTCGCGGACCTGGTAATACGTACTGCAATGTGTCATCGCTGCTTGCCTTTGCTGTATGAGTCAAGAAACGAAAAACCTGAATGTTTCATGAGTATGATAGCAACCTTTGTTTTTCAAAACAAAAATCCCACACTGCTTTGCAGAAGAACAGAGAAAAGCCACACAACAAAACAAATAACCCAAAATGATGATAAATGCTAAAAACCAGAGCCTGACTGTAATGCATTTCCTGAAATTTTTCTAGATTTATGAAATTTGTTTTAGAATATGTGGGCATTCTCAAGCTTCACTCTGTAAACAGTAGATAAACAGAAATAGTAAAGATGACAGTATGAAAACTATAAAGATGATGCAGTCTTTACAAACTGTTGCTTTGCTTCAAAGCCTTCATCAAAATGACAAAGTAAGGCTTTATCTTTTAGTGCACTGCTTTAAAGTTTTTCAGATAAAATATGCCAGGGTTAACGGAGGTAACATTTATACAGAATAAGGTAGAAGATAGAAGCTAGAGGATGACGTTGGGCAGTTTTTGTTTCACTTACAGAAAATATCGACTTTGTGCTGTAGTATAAGTCAAAAGAGAAAAGCGTGAGTGCTCGAGATCATCGAGATGAGAATAAACAACATATTTGTGGAAATGGAACAAACAGTGAGGCAGAGATTGGGGTTGAAGTTTAATGACTACATTCTGGCAGTGTGTGCAGTCCATTTAATTAATTTCATATTTACATAAATATAAAATTAGATAATTATAATAAATTATATTTATATAGTGCCAAACAATAGTTGCCTCAAGTCACTTTATATTGTAAGATAAAGATCCAACAATAAAATAGAGAAAACCACAGCAATCAGAAGACCCCCTGTGAGCAAGCACATGGTGACAGTAGGAAGGAAAAACTCCCTTTTAACAGGAAGAAACCTCCGGCAGAACCCTGCTTAGGGAGGGGCAACCAACTGTTGTGACCAGTTGGGGGTGAGGGGAGGAAACAGCGGCTGATGGGAAGCAGAAGTGAGTGGTGGGTAATATTTATAGGGCACATGGGAACCACAGATGACTAGGTGAGCATTATCCTCTTGTGTGAAAGTTCTGCACTGTAACAGGAAGTATAACAAGTAAATGAGAAAAAGATCAATCTGATGGGCCCCGAGTTGCTGTTGATGTATTAATCAGATTATGAATATGTGTAAATGTTACATAGAAAGGCATAGGAAAAAAAGTTTGTGAATGAAGCTTGTAGTTTAGAGACAGAGTAAAAGGGTGAAGCGTGAATAAGAACCAGTACGTTTAAATTTAAACTAAGAGTTGCTGTAGTTTAGTTGCAGTTAGTTTGAAATTATTCAACTAAATTTCTGAGTCTTAACTAAATATAAGGGACTTAATGTACATTTGCCATATGTGTTAAGAAAAGAACTGATTTCAACCATTGCTGAATTTTAGTTCAAGCATCAAATGTTGCTTTTAAGCCAAAATTAGTGAGGATCAAAACTGGATATTAAGCTGCAACCTTGTGACTCATTTCAGTGCTGGAGCTCCAATTACTGCCATGATTTATTACAAGTTCAGCTTTTTATTTGACTCGTGTGTTTTCTGAACTGGAGCACATCTCAAGGAGCTCATCTAAACTCAAAGTCCACTGATTGCTTATTCTGGAGCTTACAGCCCCATCAACATGATCCTCGTTATTAGAGTTTTCTCAGTTGCGATGGAAGTACTTTCCATTATTTGAAGGTTTTCATTTTTCCGTACTACAATCATTTTTTAAAATTTTTACAGCAAATGAGCAAACAATTCATAATAGAGGGGAAAAATTAACTGTTACTGTTTAACAAACAAAAAATCTTTTTTATGACGTTGAAAAACATTTGGACTCATACTTAAGGCAATAGTGTGCTAATGAGCTGTGTTTCATTCTAACCAAAGTCGATGTAAAATATACCAACATGTGCTTTTTAAGAGCACAGAAACTGGTGGGAGTACAGTGTGCACTCAAACAGTGTATACAGAGTTATACGTATGACTCTGCTGGTTGCCAAAGATGCAATGAGTTAACAGGCACTTAACTCAGCAGCATCTTCCTGAAATACAAAACAAAACAAAAGTCAGAAATTGCTGAAGCAGCAGAATATCACACTTGGGATCACAAACAGATGTGCTGCCTATGCAGAGCCTGACAGAGTGGCTCCCTGACAGTGCAGTGACACTCGAGCCAGGGGTCTCCTGGTGACAGTGTCGTCTGTTTAGCATCCATCACACACTTCTATAAATGTTCTCAAGCTGGTGGCAACCAGAGCCGAGTTTAATCCAGGGCCCTCTGTGCTGGAGTAAAACCGCAGAGTTTTACCGAGGAAGAAAGGAGCTTTTCCAAAGATGGGACAGTCATCATCTTCCTCACACAACCACACTCAAACATCTATCTTTCCCTTTCATTTCCCAACAACTCAGACTCCTCGCAGAAGCTTTCATGTGTGTTGAAAGGCATCAGCTGGCTGCAGTACACACAGCATTAAAGAACACTTATCGAAGGCGAGCCTCGCAGCTTTGATGCAGATGTGAAATGAGAAACGAGAGAGCCCCAAAGATCGGCGCATAACTTGAGGAGCATCAGTGTCGTTTCACGTGTAAGCCTTCAGAAGACGGACTGGTGATTTGTCCCTCCTCCTGCAGAACAAAGACCTGGCTAACAAGGAGAGATGTAGTGAGTTGTCTGATGGGCACTGAGGATACTGAACAGAGGAGGATGTGAATAATCTAACCACTAAGTGTCATTGATTTCTTATATACATTTTCATGCAATGCAAAACCGCTCAATAGAACCTTAAATGCACTTAATAACAATCACCTTTCAGACTATTTTAAAGGGACATATTGTCAATATTAATGTAACAGATCAATTTAATTATCAGTCAGAGCTTTACTCAGTCTGCAACACTACCTTTACAATGTGCTTTGTGACTCAGGAGGATGATTTTGACAACGGTGAAGTTTTTTAATGTGTTTTTTTTAAGTAAAAATGCTTCCAAAAGTTCAGCAGTAGAAATTTTGCTTAATTAAAAACTTCCACCTTTGAACCTTAGAGGAAAGTGAGACAGTGTCTTCAGTGAGATTTTGTCCTTTTGTGTCTTTAGAGGTAAAAATCTGTATAAATCACTACAAGTCCTCTGATGAATTTGTTTCTGTCCTAATTGAAGAGGTTTCATTTCACAATTTGGCCAGGAAGGCTCAGAGAAATGATTGATGACTATGAAATGTGATGGGCTCTGCAGTCACCAGATCTCAACATGAACTGAACAATTACAGGAGATGGATTTGTTGGACAGCAATCATCACCACCATCATGAAAGCACCAAATGTGATGCAGCACGAGAAAAGCCATCAAAAGACACAGCCTGAGAATCCCAGCTGTGCAATGAAAAAATCGAGAACATCCGGCTTTTCCAAACATTTCCAATGTTTGCTATCTGAAGTTCCCTGTCTCTGCATATTTTTCTAAACTACGTCAAAATCAAATGTATTGAACCATGTCTGATGCTTAAACTGTAAATAAACAATGCACAAATCATCGTCCTGCAAACGACTTAGCACAGCCACACTCGCCTGTGGTGCAACGTGACCAGTCAGTCAGTAAAATCTTTCCCATCAGTGGCGTTTGTAACATTTCTGTCTTTGGCCTGTCGAGATAACGCTGCCTTTACACCTAATGAGGTTTATATCAAAGGTTTAATCCTTTATGAGTGTGAGTATTTGCATTTTTGCTAAACAATAATAATTAAAAGAACTGACACAGTTACATTAAACATAGATAAATGAAATCTGTTTTTGCATTTTAACCCAGAAGTTTTGAAATTTTAGCAAACGTAGAAAAGTAAGAAGTGAAAATGTTGCACTTTGATCAGATTTGTGACCACTAAACACATTAACTTGTCCAATATTTTGGAAGTTTGACAGGGTCCAAGGACCTTGGACCGAGTCACACAGGCCCAGAGACTGGTCTGCAACCATCTGGCAACAACCAGCCATGAGGGAAAAAATGAGGCTTTCTCAACTAATTGTGAAGGGTTGCTGGAGGTTGATAGCAGTCACTGGGAAAATAATCGCCAATAGTCCAATTCACGCAGATCTACAGACCGGTCAGTGACTCCCTAGCAAAAAACATATATTCCTCAACCAGGGGGCAAAAACTTCCCTGTGATTACTTTGGTCGCTGGCATATTGCTGCGGTGCTGGTTGGAAGGGAAGACAGACAGACAGACTTGTCTGCAAAACAAAGTTCAGCAACTCTCCAAGCTGTGATGCAAACTGGAAAATGGAGACCGTGCCTCAGCAGTGCAGTCAACGTGTTTTAAAGCTGCAACTAGAACTTTTTGCAACTTTTTACTTTGAAGTTGACCCTTCCCCATTTCTCATTCGCATGACATGTTTTCAAAATTTACTAATACAGCTGTAGTTAGCAAGCATTTGCAGACAAACATGAAAAACTACAAGCAATCACGGCAATCTGTGAGCAACCAAAGATTCATAGGGAGGTTTTTGGTGTAGCGTCTTCTTTGCAACCGGTTTCACTCAGCAACAGCCAGCCACGTCCAGCAACTACTGCCAACTAATCAGGGAATACACGCTTTTTCTAAGACACGATATAACTGCGGTTGCATTTTGTCCAATATGGCAGCCGACTCTTGAGCAATTTGTGCATGATGTCACGTGAGAAACCTTGATAAAGACCAAAAACATTTTGTAACCAGCCTCAAGTGGGCCAACACCTTCCAAAGACACTTTTTCCTTAATTTTTTTAGTCTAGCTTCTTTATTTTTCATGGTAAACATGCTTGATATGGAGATTTCTCACATTTTTAGGAGATATTCTGCATTAATTTAGTCTTATAGTTTTAATGGCATAGAGGGGGAATTAAAGTAAGGGAAAAAAAGGATGAAAGGGGTCAATTGGGAATGTTGTGCATGCTGGACTGCAGTCAGGATATGCCAACTGAACATAATAATTCACTTACATCTATTGAAGGACACATTCCTTCTGAGATACAGCATTTTTGTTTGTTTTGATGTTGGGTTGTTCACTCTCAGCGTCTGTCCAACACACATCCACACTCACGGTCCATTAGCATCGACTAATGAGAAAAGGAGTGACATGTGTTTTTTGATCCCGCAGTGAATGTGCTTTTGATTATCATGAGCCATTTAATGCAAACCTTTGGAGGCACTGTTGCTGTATCAGGAGACTGAAGCTCAAAATAATCAATCTTTATAAACAAGCTTTCGGGAGGATTTTGTTGTGGGGGGAGACGCTGCTTTAAGAAAGTTACTCAGAGCTCAGTGCCATGTCCTTTTATAAACATAAGGGAAACTCTTCAGTCAACATGGAAATCATTTTAATGGGAATCATGTTTTGATGACATGTGTGAGAAAAAAAAAAAGTTGGGAGGGAGCTCCCTGGGAAATCCAACAATGCCTCTTTCACACCTTCGTTTGAGTTCATGTGAAGATCTGCAAAATGCATAATGGCTGACTTGCACACACGTGATTACTTTGCTGCATGGCTTTCCAAAATGAGAGTTGCAATCATGGTAGCGTGTTCTATAATTGTGTCATTACTAACACAAATAGCTTAATGCTTACTGAAATAACAGGCAAGTGAGCTGACAGGAGTAACAGATGCTGTATTTTCTTAAGGGCCACGTCCTATAATGTAACATGCAGTTTTTGCACTCAGGACATATGCCGCAATTAATCCTTAAACACATCATAAGCTCCTCTGCTATTCACCGAAGTCAAGGAGCCATCTGGAAGACATCCAAAACCAGCAGGACACCCCTCCCAAACAGACACACATACACATCACGTCACAAAACCAACCCCCAAGGAAATCAGAAGGACAGATTCATGTCAGTCTTCATGAGTGTTTTACATCCTTGTGCACTGTAGAACAATGTTCCCTTTATGTATACAAGCTTCTTCTGCTTACCTATAGAGAGGATGGTGGGGGGGCTTTGCTCCTGAAGTTGCCTCTGCCCAATGTCTCCGAGCCCCCACTGTCACACCAGAGGAGACACTGCGAGGTTTATTTGAATTCATCTCCCACTCACTCGTCCCACCACCCACCCAACTTCTCATTATCATTGTTTTATTATCTCAGCATTGGAGTGGTACAGCCTTCTCAAAGAGGCTTTGGTCAACAGATTTCTCTGCAAGACTGAACCCCTCGTAGTATATTACCCAGATTCAAGCTGTCACTCTTCACGGGGTTCATGGCTCCCTGCCTTTTCTCTCGTGGCCTCTCTCCCCTCGATGATGGAGCAGATAAGCATGTTGCATGCCGAATCACTGAGCTATGACAACAACAAAAAAAGCCTTTCTGCTCAATAAGACAGATGTAAATAATTGTTGAAAGCAATATAGGGCCCTGCGTCGTGGAGTCCGCTTGATGTTTTGTTTGGCTGCAGTGAGGTGGCTCAGTTTCGTTCAGGTCCTGAAATGCCTTTTCAAATGTTTTGTTGAGACTCTGCACAAATGAAAAACTGCACAGACTGAGGCAAAAATACAGAATAACTTACCACCGAATGATTTGGGAAGGGGTGTAATCTGAGCATGAAGGTGACTATTTTTAAAAACTGCCAACGCTTACATGCATCTAAATGAAAGGAGGAGGGAAAAAAGAGAAATAAAGCACATTTAAATAAATACTTTTTTATTCTGTTATTGGCTTTTTACAGGTACAAAGCATACAGCATGTTATAGTTTTATCAAAAGTGGAAAATACTGATGTTACATTTGTAACAAATGTAAAAAATAAGTCTTCAATCTTACTTTCCCCGAAAGTAAGAACATACATTTCGGCATATGAAAATATTCATAAAAACACAGCTTAAGTAATTTAAGTTAATAAACAGTACAAAAATGTAGAAACCATACATGTCAAAATAATGAACAGGGACGCCAACATCAAGACAAATGACTCCATGATTGCTCATGAATTTAAAAAAAAATGTACACAAGTTCATAGTGTTTTAGTTGGGGTCATGTTTACAGGATTCATACATCATCATCACCATCATCATCGTTGCCTGAAAACACTTGGCTGGTCTGACAATGTGGTTTTGTGACTAACGACACCCTCACCCTCATCCCTCCTGAATAACCTCCTCTCTTCCTGAACTTGGGCCTGAAAACCAGAATAGTTCTGTCCCGCACTGAAATCCTCAAATGTCTGTAAGGCAGGGGGCTTGATTAAATCTCACTCTTGGAGCGTTTAGCCAGTCGTCTGTAAGAAAACACACCAGGGCAGGCAGACGGACAGACACAGAGGGATCATAACATCGGTGGGGTCTGCAATACTGTGCGAGCAAAGCAATGTTCATACTTTTACACTGAGGGCTGTGTCCCGTCACCTACAGGTGCAGTTAGATCAAACACACATGCTTCCTTTTAAGTAAATTAGAAAAATGACCCTAAAAAGACAGAAACTGGGAGATTTCTCTTGCTCTATGGAATTCTCTTCCTGTGAGTTTTTAAATTATCTACCCTCTTATCTCTCCGCTGTGAATGTGACAGAAGGTTCTGGAAAGGAGAAGCAGTATTGGTAATAAAGAACAGAAGTGTTTAATCAAGATAATGTGAATGGAGCTTTGCAGTCACCAAATTGAATTCAGACATGGACTTCTTTCTTCAGTGTCAGTGGATATGTTGTAATGAGGCCTCAGAGAGATAAATGCACGAATGTACAGTCTGAACCTAGAAAAGACTGGTAAACTATTCCAAGGTGGCTCATGATGAAATCTGTTGTTTTACAGGTGCCATTTTTCTGCCTTACTGCATTAAAAGTCGTCTTATTATTTTGAGTTATGTAAAAAACATGAAGTCCAATGTTCTCTCGAAATGTACAGTCTTCTTCTTTTTTTTCTTTTTAAATTGGAGAACGACACCATATTGTACAACATTGTAATAAATAGTCTCATACATATTGCTCAGCTTCTCCTTCATTAAGAATGGTCACTGAGCCATCTCCACTGTTCATTTCAATGTCTTTTGCTGCCGCATTCTCGGGAAGCAAGGCTAAGTCCTTGAACACATCTACATAATGTCCAAAGCCAGGGCCCCAGTTCAACAGATTGTCCCAGTTGAAGCCACCGGCTTGCTGACCCAGTTTGTGGGGTAGGGTGTAGTGCTGCTCAGTAGAGGGCATCTGTGCAACGCCAGGCCCTCCTTCCGCCCTCCGACTCGAGTAACGCCTCTGTTTAAGCCTCCCGCCGTAGTCCTCGTCGTCAGCGTCTGACTCGTTGACTTGCGAGAGCTTGGGGACCCGGGAGCTGTAGGACACAGGCTTCTCCCGGTCATACTCCATCTCTGAGCAGGTGAAGGAGTCATGTGAGTCACTTTCTGAAGAGGACTCTGGGGCAGGAATGCCATCAGCGGGGTTGCGAACCCTTGACAGCGGCCTGCGGCAGTCCTCCTCTGAACTGGAGCGCCCGTGGTCAGCGCTACAGATGCTGGGGTTGCGTGGACGTGGAGTGTTAAGTCGCTCCACTTCCTCGATGGACAGCCCCACGGGAGGCCCCGTCTCCAACGGGATCTGCTCGATCGGCTGCTTCAGCCGACTACCGGGCCTCGAGGTATGGCCGTGGCCGGCCATGGTTTGTGGACTCTTGCTACGCCTCCCCAACCGGGTGGCGTAGTTGAACATTGGTGGCGGTTGGCACATGTCATTGTGCAGATCCAGCGGGCTGCCCTCACGACGAGCCAGGTTCAGTTCTCTGGTAGGAGTGTTTCGGTAGAAGGAGGAGGGCTTTGTGAATGGGGCTGGAGAGTGTCTGGAGAGAGGGTTTGGAGTAGGACAGGCTGAGTGGGAATGGCTGAGCGGGGTGGATCTCAGCGCTTGGGTGTACTGAGGCTGGTAGGTGTAGCTTGTTGCTCCGAGGGGTAAGGGAGATTGCCTGGCGAAGCCCAGCGGGCTGTGTCTCTGGATGGAAAACTTGGGCGTGTGACTGCGAAACTGCTTGTAGTGTTGGATGATGTCAGCATCCGAAGGGGCGATACTGCTGGCATTGTCTATATCATAATGTTCAATATCTGCCTCTGGGGCATTGCAGGGGGCACAGGGAGCACTGGGGACCGTCTCGTTGTTGTGAGGAATGTCTGTTTCATCATAGATCAGGTAAGGGTTCTCCCTCTCAATGATGTCTGGTTTGGGGTTCCCTTCTGGTTGCTTCCGTACCGTCATGTCGTCTCCATATGGTGGGATGTTATCTGGGTCGTCGAATGCTACATTCTCGCTACCCTTCTTCTTTTTCTTCTTCTTCTTCTCCTTGGGTTTCTTTTCCTTGGGTTCCTTTGGCACTTTGGTCTTGTTGCGGTCCTTGCAATGGTTACACAGGATCAGGCTGAGCACCACCAAGGCGAGGACAGTGGCACAGCTGCCGACAATAGCTGGCACCGCCCAGATGGGAAGGACCATTGTCTCCGATGTGGGGCTGGGGCTACAGACAAATCCACCATTATTCGCCGTGTTGCACACGGTACCCTGAGGGCACTCGACTCCCAGACAGGCCACCAGGGTCTCGCAAGTCTTGCCTGTGTAGAGCTCGGAGCATACACAAGTGAAACCAGAGTGGGGGTCCGGCACGCAGCTGCCTTGGTTCTGGCAGGGATTAGAGGCACAGTCGCCAGGCGGGACACACTGGTATGTGTACCACTGGTTGACGCACATGAGGCCATCCCAGCATGGATTGCTCTCACATAGGTTGGGACCTCTGCAGCCTATTTTGACGGATGAACTGGTCTTGGTTAAAGTGACGAGGCTGTGCTCTCCCATAAATGGCAGGTTCTCTCTGTTGTACTTCACGTAGGCCAAGCAGCCGTCAAAACCTGTGGACAAAAAGAAGAAAGGAAAGGGCTCAGATAACAAGAAACAGCCAACAGGAGCTAACAGGGACATAAGAGTGGCCTGAAGGGGAATTGCTTCTGACTGCCACCAGACCGACTGTTTTTTTTCAAAATGTCTGCTGAAGCTGGATTGCTTCCTCATAAATACCAGGAACTGGCAACTATAATAAGAGCTGAAGGAATTTTGTTTAGATGGGTAATTGGTTCAAGCTTAGGATAAAAAGATTTTCATCGTGGAAAGCACCTCCTCCAATGAAAAAATAGAAAAATCATATTCTAAAAACTGGCCGAATAAATCACTGGCCAATTTGAGAGAAGAAATATGAAATATTTTCTAACAGAGAATTCATCGTCAGAGGCATTATAGCTTCAAGACGTCCATCTGGGTTGGATGAACGTCTCTGTGTCTAATTTAATCTCTTGCTTTGTGTGTTGCCTAACAGTGCTGCTTCACCGGTGCAATTACATTTTTATTGAATTTATCCCAGTACAGATTAAATCCATTTGTGTCTTTTCATTAGCCCTCAGAAAGCGAGTACACAGCAGAACACAAACGCTCAGATACACACTGAGTTAGGGGGTGGGTTCGCAAACAGTCTGCCACAGATCTGCGTGCTGAGAATATGTTTGTTTTGAAATATGCCCCAGTCTTTGTGTAAAAGAGGTTGACAAATCATCCAAATTGCTCATTTTTACCATATTAGTCCATAGTATTAGGTTAGTTTTTCCCTCCCCTGAAACCCTGAAATTTACTGTGCTGCATTACCTCCTCCTGGAAACCCTCTCTTTCACCTTTTCCAAACTGTTCTTAACTCATGCTCGAGGACATCTGATCTGTGATTTAAATCTAAACTAAGAAAAGAGTCGATGAGGCTTCACAGACAGGCGCTCCAAGACGAAGTCAGATTAAATTATAATTAGTTATTTTGTCCATAAATGATACTCTGATAAAGAAACATTTATTTAACTACTGTAAATTCATAACTTTAAATCTTCGCAGTGTCAAGTAGAAATAGATTTCAGGCCAGTTACTCAGAGTCTTGTTGGATCGCCACCAAATATGGTCAGCAATTGAAGGAGCAGACTATTAATTCATATGCAGGAGAAAAAAAATCGGTACTGAATTCATAAAGATTCACGAGCTCACGTGTGCTGTCACATACTTGTGCTATATGTCCATGCACACACCTTTAGTCTGCAGAAAAGGTTTCCATAACATGTAAAAACACTGCTAGATGTGTAATTTACACTGGGTAAAGAGTGAATGAGTTTTTTAAAATCATTAACATGTGTGTGAAACTATTGTTAAATGTATTCCAGTTGGACTGTCACGTATCTAATATTTGATTTTCTTGACTAAATGCAATGAGGTTTTTTAAAAAGTTAGAAAAGCCATTTTAATGAGAAGAAGAAGACGAGGAGGAGGCACAGGAGCTGTTCTGACTAAATGTGATTTCTTTAGACGCACCAAACGTCTTTGTGTCAGGATCGGTAGTGGATTTAAGGAAGGACAAACTCCCCTCTTTAACGTTTCCCATTCAGATTTATCCTGTAATTTTAAGGGTTCAAATCTGTAACACTACAGTCACAGTACATTAAAGTGAGCTCTTAGCAGCCAGTTACAAGCAAATCTGGCAAACGGATGGTGAGTTTCACTGTCCCACTTTGCCACTAATGCTGCGGTGGCAAGTCGTTGCAACAGTGTGTTGTTTAACCAGTGATTATAGGCATCAACCTATATGTTATATATAGCCCTCTACTTCCAAGAGAGCATCTTAGTCCACTAAATTTGGCTAGTTAAGCAGTGTCGAGTTGGCGAAAAGTACTTGTTCCAACATGTAGAAAGCAAATAAAACTACTGTTAACCAAAACCTTCTGTTACAAGGAACAACATGCTTTCTCTCGATCAACTTCTGGTAATCATCTCGGTCCTCTCCAAACCTTGGAAATCTGAAGTTATTTTTGGTGTCTGGTCGCAGACAGGGCATGTCTTTAATGTTGTTCAATATTATTTAAATAGCGGAAAATCACAGCAACAGTTGTTTTGAGGCACTTTATAATGTTAGGTAAAGACCCTACAAGAATAGAGAGAAAGCCCCCTGGCGACAGTGGGAAGGAAAAACTCCCTTTTACGAGGAAAAAACCTCAGACAGAACCAAGCTCAGGGGCGGGCGGCCATCTGCGGCGACTGGTTGTGGGTGAGGGGAGGGAGACAGTACAAAAAGCATACTGTGAAAAAGGGCCAGAGATGAATAATAACTAATGATTAAATGCAAAGTGGTGTAAGTAAGTAAAAAGGAAATGCTCAGTGGATCATGGGAAGCTCCCAGCATCCTAAGTCTATTGCAGCATAACTAAGGAACTAAGGGAGACCTGTTCCAGCCTTAACTATAAGCTTTACCAAAAGGAAAATGTTTTAAGCTTAATCTTAATCTCAGAGCGTGTCTGTTTCCCCAATCCAAACTGGAAGCGGGGCCTGAAAGCTGAAGGCTCTGCTTTCCATTCTACTTTTAAATACTCAAGAACCACAAGTAAGCTCGCAGTCTGAGAGTGAACTGCTCTACTGGAGTGATATGGTACTATGAGGTCTTGAAGATAAGATGTAAACTGATTATTCAATACCTTGCATTTTACCAGTACCGAATTGGTAAAGCTTAGATGCAGGAAAATGTACTTCCATATCGTTTGTACTATTCCCCCAGTCAATGACAGGTAACAGCTACACTGTCCAGGCTTACCTGCTCCAGTTTTCTGTTGAGCCGGCCCCGGTCCAATCCCACCGAGCGAAAAGGTTAAAATGCTGAGACCTCCAAAATCCTGTGTGGGATGTTGGATGACCCTGGGTTGGCCATTGTCCACCTGAAGCACAGTGGCTGAGCCGTTCTTGACCAGCTGTAGCGTGTGCCACTGGCCGTCTGAAACCACTGCGTCTACCACGGTCCGCTCCACCTTCCCCGCAACGCCGGCGTCTGAGATGTAGTGGATGTTGCCGTTCCTCAGCTGAGAGAAGCAAATTTTAGATTTTAGTTATTCGCTCACAGTTCAGAGTGATCAAAGTAAACCGGATCTAGCTGGCTTTGGTAAAAGCATGCATATAAACAGGATATATAAGACATTAACAATCATGTGAATCCGGATACTGCCATTATTTCTAATGTCAAGCATACAATAAAAATATTCTTTGAGGAAAGTCTAGATAAACAATGGTTAAAACTGCAGTTTTTTAGATTAATGCAATAAGTTATCGTGTCAGCATCAATCATGACCGATGAGAGGAAGTCTTGTCTCAGTCCCCACAAAACTACCACCGCAGTGCTTTCAGACTCTGGTCGGAGATCGAAAACAAATATGCAGCTGGATGCTCATACAATAAATCTTTCTCCCACTGGGACACACTGCAGTCAATCATGTTCTCACAACTTGTGTGTGTAGCTACAGTCACTCAGCCAGAAGATGATCAGAAGCTGGAGTACGAAAAATTTAGAGAAAGCGCACATATTCGAACGGCCACAAGAGAAGGCTCTTTACTGAAGAGAGACGACGATTGTGTTTTAAAAAGAAATTAATCAAGCTGGCTTTGGCACGCACAAGCAAATTTGTGGCTTACGCTGTGTATGGTAATCTCATGTGTTCTCCTCACTTCGATGGAAAAGTAATCCTGCCCTCCTCCCCCAAAATCAGCAGTGATAAGTCGCTTCCGGAAGAACTGATTTAAAAAGGGAAAAGTGGAAGTCTCCCCAGCCAAAGAATACTAAGAGCTCTCAATCTGGAAAACCAATCACAGGGTTTATCTATTAAACATCTTGTTTTTCATATCTCAGTTTATATAGTTCTCTCTCAACATATGTACACCCACAGTATGTATTCCCCTACTGCTCTTTTGTTTTTAGGTTTCAAAGCACTTATGATACTTTTCTGGACTATTTAGGAAGCCGCGGTGGTGATTTGATGAGCACCAGAAGCCGTTCAGTGGCGGAAAACAAAATCATAAGAGACAAAGCCTGATGCTGAATTGGGACCGGGTTGATGGTGCTGAGACTGCAGGGTGTCTACAAGGAAATGGAAGAGGATGAATGAACACTCAGGCTTCTTTGGGCAGCTGCCCAGGATCAGGCAAAGGGAGGAGGGGTACTGAACAGGACGAGAAGAGAGAAAAGACAGACTGGAGTAAAAGAATGTGGGCGAGAAAGACGGGGTAGATTTCCTAGAGTGAAAGTGGAATGTAGCACACACAGAAATGTATATTACCTAGACATGTTTAGGATACAAATATTCAAGGTGTCTTAACAGTGTATCAGGAGCTGAAGGTCATACCAAAGAACCTATATAATAACTTCATCGATAATCTATGAAACATCAAAGACAGACTCTTCATTTTACTAGACCTGAGTTGATCGGGGGTTTTAAATTTTAGCGATCAGCCTCCCTTCCTAATCATAGCTACTTATTTACTGTTCACAAGCTTCACAAGCGTTATTTGGAAAGCTTTTATTGTGAAATTTACTCTTCATGCATTGCCAACTCATTAAACTCACACACAAGGCAACCTTCCTCACCTTAACAGTAGTGTAGTTGCTGCTCTCTTGCACATGCAGCAGAGTGCCGGTCTTGCTGCGTGTCCTGAACTTGACCTCCAAGTTGCTGGGACTGATGGGGTCAGAGGTCGTTCCCTGCAGAGACCGTCTCAGCAAGATGTCACGTTTTGGGCCCTGCTTCAGGGTGTAGTCCAGGCGGCCAGTGCCATCCAGAGACAGAGCGGTGTCGGCTGTCATGTCTGTGTGAGAAAGACAGAAAATATCTTTGGTGACTTCACACGGGTTTTGCAGGCGGCTTTGAAACTTCCATTTCCACTCTGCTCCTGGCGGACGGTCAGGTGCAAATGATTTTCCTAATCCGACTGCCATAACCACGAATCGGTCCTTCCGTTCTTACCAGCGATTACTGATCTCTTTCCATAACATCATCAAGTCAGTTTTCAGAACAGCCCCTGTATCGCTGAGCAAGATAATAATTTCTAATAGAGATTAAATAGGAAAATAACTGAAATGAAAACCGCAAGACATCTCATAATTACTTAGTGGGAAAGCACGTGAATTTTGTGTGCATATTAACTATAAACCTAAGGCATTGCTAATTGCATCATTTAATTTTAAGAAGCAACAAGCCTTTTGGTATATTTCATTATTACTGTAATGAATATGAGCCCTCTTGCTAATACACTATTAAAAACTTGGTACGTTATCCAGGATAAACAGCCATATAAATGTTAATAAAACACTGATGTGATATTTTTTTATAAAAGCAGTGTATTTATGAATATATTTGCATATTTTGGAAAAAGGAAAAAAGGCTCAAAAGTCACTTTTACGTTTTCTATTTAAAATGTGCTTAGAAATAAGAGCACAGATGAAAATGAAACAGAATTTTAACAGATTATAAGATTTATCAACAATCACTGATGACTCTGTGACTCTGAAAAATTGGTTGTGGTGAGTTTTCTTACTGTCAGAGACTGACTGCAAGTAGTTGCAGTGACCAATTCCTGCCCAGAGATTGAGCCTGCAACACCCTCAACCTCTGTACGAGCACGGTTGGACAGGTGTGGGAGGCAACCTGTGTCTAGACAACTGTAATCCGACTTGAACTACATTCCCTCTGAGACAACTCTAATTTACTGATCCAGAACAGATTCCCAACATGTTGCAATCAGTCTCAGTCAGTCTGTGCCAATGAGTGCAACTTCTCTGCGATGTGTCTCTTTGCAACAGGGGACTCAACTCAGCTGGTTGTATTCTGGTTATATTCCCAAAAAAGAGCAATGTTGCTGAGTATCTATATCATTTTGTAGCAAAGTCACCTTTCTGCAGTAACTACGTAACTATTTGTAAGATTTTGATCCTGAATGTAAGCAGTTAGTAGGTGGGATCATTTTAAGATTTTTTTTCTCACTAATTTATCACAGTTAATTGGTATTTTATCTAAGAAAATTGACACAAAGTTGCAAAACTGCATGTTCATTGTACCAAATCACAATAATTTTGGTTGTGCCGCAAACTCCAACCACTGTTTTCTCTAATAGGACTGTAGCATAAGTCTTTCGCACCACTTATTATCTGAGGATGAACGTTTCTGTCCCACATTCACAGGGTTTTAAAATGTGACTCTTTACACAATCTGTTCTTTAAATTAAATTAACCAGAGCATTAGAGTCTATATGACATATTTCATTCACTGCATGTCTTGTTGTTGTTTATTTTTGTTCTTTTCTCTTTCCAGGAAACAATACATATGGCACTAAGAAAGCTTGCTCTGCTCCATGTGTGCTAGAAGAAAATGTCTCTCATCCTTTTTTTCGTGCCAGTAAGCAAACCAGCAGATTTCCCACAAAATCAAACCTGATGGCAAACAGGGAAAAGCTCGCAGTAATGATCTTGTTTGTTTCCAGTAACAATATCAAAGTCTTTGAAAAAAATCTGGTAATAATTACCGGTAACACCGCTAAACACAATGTTGCACCTTACACAGTAGCTATAAGTTTCTGTCAGTTCTCATGTGTCTCAAAGGGTTTTCTGCATTTTTTTAGGTCTCTGATGTGAGTCTAATCTTTCTCCTATAAAGTACACAACTGCTTTGAAATGAAGCTCAGAACCCACCGATGTGGTCTATATTAAGCTACATGGTGCAGTACGATGACTCAGGAGGGATAATTCATAAATAATCATGGCAGAATATTCCTAAGTAAGTGCAAACTCAGCAAAAAGAGAGACTTCAAAGGCATATACTTACATTTCTCACAGAATTTGCCAGTGAAGCCATCCACGCACTGGCATTGTTGCCAAGACCAGTGGTCCACACAGGTGCCCCCATGTCTGCAGGGGCTGGTGGTGCAGGCTCCTTCCAGTCTCGGACATCTACGGACACAATGACACACAAACTGACAATCAGACAGTGAATTTGACAGGTCAGCCACACAGCCGACAGGCGGGGGGTCTGCGGAAAAAGGAAACTCCAAAAACAGGAGCAGATGAGCTGTGATTTCTCTTCCCGTGTGGCAATACAAAAAACCCATAAAGAACCTCAGAGAATTAGCATATTAAAAGATCTATCCTCGCTTTGCTATTCACGAGGAAGACAGTGAAGAAAAAAATTGTCTCTGGAATTCTGCAATTGGTTTCCCCCGTCAAAAATCTGCCATTTGTACTTAAAAAAAAAGACATCTCTTTAAAAACTCCCGAGAGGGTTTGAAAGTGTGAACAGATGTCCCACAGCGAGAGTCAAGGAGGTTAGAGACGGACAGATGGGAAGAAGAAAAAGGAGATGGAGAGAGGCTGGGAGCGGGAGTAAGGGGGGAGACGTTGGGATGCGGACCTGTCAAGGATGCCATGCGATGCCAGCGCCTGACTGGGCTCCAGCGGGCGGCCGTTGACGGCAAACTCCATGATGCAGCCGACAAAGTCGTGGGTGGCGACCTGACCGCGCCGATGAAGGATGGGTTCTATTGACCTGACGCCTCCCACCGAGAGCCTGTTGGGCTGCACATCGAGGATCCTACAAACACACACACAGATAGATGAACAGGAGTGCACAAAGACTTAAAATGGATCACGACAGAAAAGAACATACGAGCAGAAATCCAAAAGCTCAAAAATGCATTCAAGTATTCAGAGGTATGCGCACACACACACACGCACATTTTCACAAGCTTACACAGAAAGACACCGTGGGTCAGCGAGTTTCACAACAATGTGGTCCCAAGACCCTTGCAAAATAAACCTTTGCTGATCTCTGTGGCCTTTCCTCATCTGCCAAATCTGTCTCTCACGCATACACACATATACAATACGCGCACACACACAGCTGAAAAAAACACAGAAAAAACATGCACAGTCTCAAGTTTTCGCCCCACAGGGCCTGGCTCTGTGCAGCAGCACTGGTCATCCAGTAATTTAATGACGGTTTACATCATATATCACATATTTACAACAGATGACTTCATTCTGACTTTGAGTCATTTGTGTAGAAATATGTAAGAGGAAGGCATGTAGCATTTTAAGCAATTTGCATACAACGGGAGACTTAGACAGTAACACAGGAGTAAAGGTCAAAATGCTTTGTATAATTCTACAGCATTAAGGAATTCGCACTATAATGCAAAGAATTAAAGGTCAACACTTTAACCAGCATAGTCATAAAAATTCAGAAAAAAATATACAAATATTTGTTTGAACAAAAGTTTCATTCTTTGCTCTCTTACTTAAAAGTTTATCACTTAATAGAATTGGAAGCATCAAGCCTAAGGCTGAACCTCTGCAATTAATCTTATACTTAATCTAAAGTATTGCTTGATGAAAAACAGTTATGGCACGACAAAAATATAAATTGCTGCTCACTGTTATGAAGCTTCCTAGCAAAGTTCACTTTGTTCTTATGAATCATCTTGTGGGTCATTTAACTCACAAAATGTCCAAATTAAGCAAAGGGAAATAAACCATGTTAAGTTTATCCTGAGAAATGGCAGCTGAAACATAAGCTGTTTTCTTATTTTCAGATTGTAAACTCTGACAAGTGTATTGACAATGTCAGAGGAATAAAGTCGAGACCTTGGATGCTGCGTTAGATGTCTTCTCAGTCCTCGAAATACACAGTGTATGGCTTGAGTAGAGCCTGAAGGACACACTTGGACATTATATGGAATTTGTACTGAGGAGGTGGCAGAGTAATGGGTCCTCTAAGGTAACCTCTAGAAAAGTTGAAAAGTTCAAGGATACAGAACATCTGTACAAGCTACTGCACATACAGCAACATTTTAAAGCCATAAAATGTTGGAAAACACGGATCGTCATCCATTGACGAGAAGGACAATATGTGGTTAATTAAACCTCTTGATTATGTAGTGTTGATTCACTGCAGAGTGCAACGCAACAGCTGTAAAATATTAGACAAGTATGCTCATACCAGGTATACAAAACCTTTTGGTTATGTATGACTTTCCATTATTTTTACAGTTGTGAAAAATGATTCATCAAGTTTTCCAGTCCTCAGAAGTGAAACTGTCAACAGCGCTTTCTCATTTACAGTTTCTACGGATCATAGAAACAGCTGTTCAGCGTACTGGGCAATACATGTTTATATGTGTTTTTGTGTGTGTGTGCTGCTTTCTTACCAGTCAGTGTGCACTGCCACGTTGCTCACAGCACAGTAGCCTGGTTCCTGGTCATCACCACACAGGTCCACGGTCAGGGATGCAGCCTGCATGATGACAAGAACACACATGCTCCTGTCACGTGTGATTCTCTTTAAGAGAAACAGCTGTGAAGCTACACTGACTCATACAATTATTGTTCAGGGAGGAAATTACATTTAAGAAAAAAAATGTCTCTGGAAGAGTGTGGTTGACATAAACACCAACAACATGTGTCACTCACTGTTATTTGTGGTGGGGGTGGGCCATAAAACACTCAGTCAATATCAGTCTATCAGTCACTTTTTCTTTTTTAAGAGTGTTTTTCCAGAATGTGGAAACCCCCCTTTTCATTTGGGGCTTAAACACAGGACAAATTTCCAATTGTATTTTTTAGCAAATGTATCTACACCTTTTGTTAGTGGTCAGTTTGAAGGCATCATGTAGAACAGGGGCACACGCTAAAAATAAGGCACCGGTCGTACAAAGTGGTACTTGGTAAACCCTTTTCTTTGCAGGTTAAAAAAATATTTGAGTAACCAAACTAATTTTATGTTATTAATGGAGCACTTCAACATATTCTGGACTATATCTTCATTAAAACAACACACAAAAAAAGTCTACAACCAGTGAAAAATTGAGCTGAAATCTGCATTTCCTCAAATGGCCACTTGGGGATGGTTCCAAAAGCAGGTAACTCCCATAGAAAGTCTAAAACATGATTGAAGCTTCTGGACTGGACCCTATGTTAAGACCATCAAATACTGATGGCTGTGGCTGCAAGAAGAGTTTTTTTTGTCCTACAGAGTTCTATGAGAAAGTGCAAAAGAACCAGAAATTGAGGTTTTCCTTTGTCACTTCCATCCAGGCTATGAAAGCAGCAACCAACTAAAGTAATCACGAGAAAGCTTTTATAAACTGTTTGGGAAATACACACTTTTCCTAAGGTCAGGTGGTTGTCAGGGGTTCACTGACCAGTCTGGAGGCCTGTGTGAGTGGGGACTGCCTTCAGCATCCAGCAACCATCCACAAGCGGTCAGGGAATACTCATATTCCCCTTATAACCAGTGGTTGCCAGATGGTTGCAGACCAGTCTTTAGGCTTCTGTCACTTGATCCTAAATTGTCGCCATGATTTGCATCCAAAATGGTCACGTGTCAACAAAACCTCTATAGCCATAAGCTGTTTAGCTTAGCATAAAGCCTGGTACAGACTTATTCTGTCAGAGGGTTATAATATCCAGCTAGCAGCATCTTTGAAGTTCAGTAGTCAAAGGATTTTCCATTTTGTGCTTAGCTAAGCTGTGTGCTGGTAAAATCATATCCAACTTATATATTAAAGCGGTATTAATTTTCTCTCTGTTACGCCAGATGGTTAAAAAGTATTTCCAAAAATGTTAAGCTGTTTCTTTCTTCTAAAGATGGCAACAGCTGTTTAATTAAACCCCATAATGTGACAGTGAACAACAGAGGGACGGAGCAACCTGATGGGTTCTATATGCTTATTGTTTAAAGTTTACAGTCACAAGAGGACAAAAACCTCAAACCAATCGTATTTCCTGCCTGATTCCCTGCCTGAAGTAATTAAAGGCTAATTACTAAATCCTAAAACCCATCAGAATGTGTGAATATAAATAGACATTTTCTCAAGCACTGTTGGCATATCTCTTACTCATGAGCTCTGGCACCATAAGCTGAGGGTTACTTCACTCAGCTGAGTTACAGTATTTGTTCCTGAACATTTGTGTTTCTAAGTCCTGTTCAGTGGTTAATGTGAGCTTTGTTCACCACAAGCCATGCAGTCACATTATTTTTCTTTATTTCATGAGTGTTCGATGGGAGAGGGGCACAGAAATGCCATACACTACAGCAAGCGTTTCCTATTTCCCGTTAATGGGACAAAAGCTTTTGGCCAGATGTGGATTATTCTCTTTTCTCCCTGTGTGCTCAGAGAAGAAACGACCCTGCTAGGAAAAAAAAAATAAAAATGGGCTGGTGAGGAAACTGCCCGGAAAAGTGTGTGAAAGTGTTGAAAAACCAGGGCAATCACGCTCCACCTCTCGTGGAGCTTAAGTAAATACGGACCACACTGGCTTGCATCTCTGACACAAATCATCCACGACCCCACCAGGCACACACACACACACACTTCTTTTAGTACACTCGTGTCACACCCGAGTCAGACACACGAACACACATAATCAAATGAGAAAAAACTACAGAGACAAGAATGAGTCAAAGAACAACAGAACGCATTTGTGACTCCGAGGCGCCATAAAGAACATCAGAACCACATAAACATTTTATTAATGTTTTTCCTGTGATCAAAGGCACTGCAGTCATGCTTCTGCACTCACTGTCAACTGTCACGAGCTGTGCAGGAGGAATTATTTCTCAAAAGAAACCTTAGAAATGAAGAGCAAATGCATCCCCCAAAAAATGAGGAGTGTATTTTTCAGCTTGGCTAGTGCTGGAGGAAATTTGAAGAAAGCACCACAGGAGATCATTGTTTTCCCCATGACTAATACAATGGAGTGGGGGGTGGGGGGTGGGATCACGGCCTTACTCTCTGTTGTGGTACATGAGCTGAGTAACATTTGTTTTGTGCTTGTTTCTAGGACAAATAACTCACTTAATCCAAAACTTAATGATTTGCTGCTGGTGTTAATCAGCGGCAGTGAGACCTAAACTGTCAAACTGAATTTGAAACATCATCGTCAGAAGATTTGAGTTTGTTCTCACACGATATCACTGTAATTGGTATTAATGTATAATTTAATCCAAATAATGCTTATTATTCTTCTACTCACCACCAAAATATGATCTAGGAGTACAGAAAGACTGCGTCTTTGACAAGAATGACTCATCCGAGTTTTTTCTTTTTTTGTATTCACAAATCTCCATGGAAATTTCTTTTGATAGTTTCAGCCACTACTTCTCTTTTTTTCATGTCCTCAAAGATGACTACAAGCTCTGCAAAATGAAATTGATCAGCTTTCAGACTGAAGAGCAGATGGTCCAGCACGGCAACACGAGGACAAGTATGTTGTAGATGGAGCTGCCAGGCGGGAGGAAGACAGAAAGACCACAGAGACGTTTTATGGATGTAGTGAAGGAGGACATGCAGAAGGCTGTTGTGACACAAAGACATGCCGGGGATAGGGTGAGATGGAGGCAAATCACCCGCTGTGGCGACGCCTAAAGGGAGCAGCTGAAAGAAGAAGTAGTTCTCAAAAACAGCTCATATCCAGTTGGCCTTCATTAGGTTAAAAAAATAAGCTAAATCTGACACGGATAGGGTTCTGTTTGGGAGCTGATGAGTAACAGTTGAGAAATTTCACATTTTACATTAGAAATGACTTTTTCTTTTTCTTTGTTTATGGCACTTGGACCAATAGCTGCAGTGTTAACCACAAATACAGAAGCAAAGAGAAACATGTCAAACTTTATGAAATGCACTCTGATGTTGCATTCAAACGCTTTTGCTAAATACAGTTAATGCTATCGTAGATTATATATTAAAGGACGTGACATTAAGATAAACTCACTTGGAACAAGGCAATATGGCTGAATTTTGACACCGATGCTCTGGATGCTTTAAAGCTGGAAACAGTTATGTCCTTCCTTAAACTTTCAACTGAACCTTTAACTATTAACATTTTCCATTACTGTGGTTTAAAACTGACGTCGTCGTACAATGTAACTCGTTGGACTGAGACAATTTGCCTAACATTTATGGTATTTGACAATTAAAAGTGATTCCTGCAGAGCTGACAGTAACTGAGATGGTTGCAGTATCTGTGAACTCTCTGCTCCCTCTGATTACTTGGAGCCTTCACGGTGAAGCAGTGCATGACCGTGTCCGTGGTTTGTGTCTGCTTTCGGGATTGGCTCAGAATTTAGGCGCAGGAACGCAGAACAGACCTCAAGCCTGGCCACCGAAATGACCCGTAGCACCTTTTGCAAACACGGTGATCAGGTTCACTTTACACTGCTCAAGGGAGCTGGCACTTCAGGCGTGACACACTCACATTTCTCTCTCATTCTTCAACAGCCCCAACACGACCACCTTTGCATAATATTCACCGGGTACCATTTGCAGACAGAATCACGGCTCTCAACGTGTGCTGTATTCCTTTACACCCGTCACTCTGCACCATCTCAAAACTGACAATTTAACGATTTTACCAGCTTCCTATGAAACTCCCAGTGCACGGTGGGAAATGACAGATTTGAAGTCCAGCAGGAGAGCTACATTAGAGAAGGCTTGACAGGGCCTAGCTGGATTTTTTTCCTCCTCTTGCCTTGCCACTGCATTGCTGGCAGGGAGAAGCCTCTCATTCAGAGCACAGGAGACAGGATTTCAACCTTCATGGCCATTTTGGATCCTGGTATTGTAAATCACAACTAGCAATAAAATATAATTACAAACCATGAAAACCATAAGCTGAGCTACCCGTGGTTTGGGGAAGTTTAATTATCATCTGATGGTGCAAAAAAGAATATAAGGCCAAATTTGGAGGCAGCTTTCAGCTATAAAAGCTCAGGACATAAATGCTATTGAATGTGCAGTCCCTTTGCAACTATGCAGCGTTTTCTGATTTTCCTAAATGTTTTTGCTGCTAGAACCATAAAAACTAATGCGCCACTTAAAGCAAGAGCGAATGATGAGAAAAATTTAACGTATGAGATAATTTCTATCGTAAAAAAACAGGAATTCTTACCATCCCAGCTCTCCTGGCAATGACTGTGTGGAACTGCCCGTCCGAAACTTTTATCATGGTCATCAATTTATAAGTTCCACTTCCCAAGTTAAAAGAGAAGCGCATCTGTCCCTCGAAGATCTCCAAAGCCAGGAACTCCGCCTTGTCTCCGGTCTGGTTATCGTGGTTGTATAAAAGCAGCGCGTTGCTCTTCAGGGTAGCAAACTTGATATATATGTAGTTATTGTTGGGATCCAGAGACGGAAACTCCATATAGGAGAGCTCCTCAAAGCCATAGCTGTTCAACTCGCAGTGCTTGCCGAAAACCCCTGAGGAAAAAAACAGACCGAAAGAGGAATCATGGAGGAAGCCAATGAATGATTCACAGTGCTGCTGTGATAAAAATATCTACAGATAAAACAGAATCTTTATCAAGCAGCATTATCTGCTTTGTATATAGAAGTAACAAAGCAGATATCGTTGCTGTGTGATCATAGTCTTGCAAAAGACTCTTCAAAAAGTTGAAAGCTTTTTTCTTGCATCAACTGGAGACTACTTCTGAGGACAGCAATACAACACATGAAAAATAGAGACAAAAAAATGAAATGACAGTTTCCACATTTGTTTAAGAAATCAAGGGTTAAGAATGAAATAGCTGCTGCGAGAGTGCACATCTGAATTTGTCCATCTTGCTTTTCAATTTACCAGGACTCTGTAATACCCTGAAAGTTTCCTACTATTACTTACCAAATGGACAATGACAGTAATATCCATCCACTCGATTCTGACAGGACCCGCCATTAAAACACGGGTTACACTCACAGTGATTGATGATGGAATCACACGTTTTGCCTGGGTTCACAGAACAACACAAATTAAAATGGATGGGGTGGCAGACAACACAGGAAAAACCCCAAAGGGAACACAGTTCACTTTCCCCACAGGCCAAGTCATGCACGCCTTTCATCGCCTCACAGCTGAGAAATGCACTGCAAAAAAAGATCAATTTAACTATGTACTACACCTTTAAATCTTATTCAAGTTCAAACAACAATACGATAAAAGTGAAAACTGTAAGTTCACCTGTTTCAGTGCAGTTTCACAGAGCTATTTTGGAAATAGAATTGCTTGCCCAAGATGATATCATTTGACCAAAAACAACATCTTGAAACTTTTATAGGAAAAAAAGAAATGATCTCATTCAACTGGCAGATTCCTCTCACTAGGAATAATCAGATTTTCAAACTCATTGCAAATTATGTTTGGACAAAGCTGGGGTTTTTTTTTTGGTTTTTTTTTTGTTTGTTTGGGTTTTTTTTTTTTTTTAAGGGGAGAAAGGT
>VUQG01014119.1:15487-43694 GCA_015106755.1 Etia nguti | reverse complement strand
TTTGCAGGGCAGAAAGGCAAATAGTTGGAATGTACACAAATGGCCACCATACATACAAGCAAACATATAAATGAAGTTTAAACATCACAATAAGGAATGCGACACTGATGATACAAATAATATACTGGCTTTGAGAGAACAAACAGTTCACGAGTGGTAGAATAGAAAAAGACTGACAATGAACTTCTGAAAATGCATTTTATGCTTTAAATCTTGAGACAAGTCACTTAAATGAGATAGATTCTGCTGCCAAACACCAGTTGTGGAAACAGGAAGTTGAAAGTTCACCAGGAGGGCATGCAAACTACTGTAAGTCAATAGGTGCGTTTCTGCAGGAGGGTCATTTATCTTGATGAAACCTAAAGAATTGTGGTCATTTTTTATCGTCATAATAAAAAAGGACAGTAATGACTTGACTTGAGGCAAATTGCCTGCTACAGCCCGCTTTGAAAATGTCTTTCAGATGCTAGAGTCAGAGGCTGAACAACATACAAATGTCCAAATGACCGTTCTAAGTAATTCCACTTAAAATCCACTCCCTTTTTATCAAGGGTAATAATGAAGCATATTCATTACATTTCCAAATTAAAAGGCCTGATTGGATCTGTTATAAAGCTGCTCATTTGTCATGCAGCTCAAAACACTGCCAAATGAGAAATCCTTGATTAAGAAATCCCTGTGTATACAGTTGGATCAGAAATGTATCTGTGTGTGGCCAGAGTTGCATGCACATGAACGAACACAATGAAATGCGATAGTGGTGAACTGTGTGTGGAGCCTAGACTCAAGTCCTGACTACGGTCAGCTTCGCATCATCCTCTTTATTAAAGCAAACATGGCGGGCTGATATGCATCACAGCTGATACCCCCCGCCCCCAAAACAGCAATCCAAAAATCAAACTGTTTTTGGCAGCGATGCTTGTATGCTATGGCTACAACAGCTCCTGGAAACATTCAGAAGCAAATATTTTCATTGGACCTAAAGTCATGTGTGTGACTCCAGTATTGTGGGAGTTTTAATGCGCGCATGTGTGCGTGTCCCCACGTGCTTTTTTCCGAGCCTAACACGAGTGGCTTTGAGGTCAGACATAAAATGTGACTCCTGCGTGTGTAGTACCTGCAAAGCCGGATTTACAGAGACAGTTGAAGCCGCCTGGGAAATTCTGGCACAGCGCCCCGTTCTTGCAGGGATTGGAAAGGCATTCATTGACATCCCTCTCACAGGCCTTGCCGGTGAAACCTTCTGGACAGGTGCAGGAGAAATCCCCCACCAGATTATGGCAGGTGCCGCCATTGTGGCAGGGCGATGGCTGGCACTCATCGATGTCAGTCTCACACAGAGGTCCTGTGTATCCTGGCCTGCAGCTGCAGGCGTAGGGCTGCAGGGGGTGGTTGGAAACAAGGATCACTGGGACGCTTTCTTCTGTCTTCATATCAGGCCCGACACTGAGACGCCTCTTGCAGCTGCCTCCATTCTGGCACGGGTTGCGTGTGCAAGGATCATGGTCCACCGCATCTATTTGCACCCCGCTCTGTCTATATAAAATGTCTTTGATACTCTGGAAGAATGTGGCCACGCCACTCGGGTTGACATATTGTCCGTGGCCGCGTTTCACAGCTGCCATCACGAAAGTCTGATTGTTGAGCTCAAACGCTCCATAAAGCAGCACCCCTGTGCCTAGTCCTGCTAGCTGAGAGTTGGCAATGCGTAGGAAGCTGAGGTAGTGGTTGGTGAGGAAGCTTTTGACTCCATCAGAGTGGAGTCGGATGAGTATGCTGTTATCCACCGTAGCATTGTTGAAGCCCATGAAGAGGACTTTGGCTGTGTTACTAACTGAACCGTGGACACCATCGCTGCTGCGGATGGTTAGGTCAAATGTTCCATCTGTTGAGCGCGATTTAGAGTTGAGGTTGCACGTTCCAGTTGGGATACTAAACAGACCTGAAGATGGAGGTATAAGGGAACAGTGGAACCTGTCCTGAATATCTGGGTCTTGGGGCCGGACGTCTCCCAAAGAACCACCAGGAAACATGTTTCCAAAGTAGTGGACCAAGATTTCCATGGACCTGGGCTCTGAAGGGTTGTCATTCTGATCATTTATTTTCACATGAACCGTTCCTGTGGAGGACATTTGCGGCACGCCAGAATCCTTGATCACAACAGAGAGGTAGAAATCACTAATCTGCTCTCTGTCAATCTCCCGACTTGTGGTTAAGACCCCAGCTGGACTCAGGCTGAAGTAGCTTTTGGCAGAGCCAGAACTGAGGAGGCTATATAGAAAAGGGCCTTGGTTGGGTGGTAGGTCTGGGTCAGAGGCTGTCAGTGTTGTGACTGCAGTGCCAGCTCTCTGGTTCTCCATTACCTCAGCGTAGGTGGTTGTTAAAGTTGGGCCGTTGTCATTGATATCTTCAAGATTCACAATCAGTGTGGTGCTTCCGGTTGAGGGAGGTGTGCCAGTATCCACAGCGAGAATCGTCAGATTATACACAGGAATTGTTTCTCTGTCTAGCTCTGCAGCCACAGACACTTGGCCAGTTTTTGCGTTGATAGTAAAAATATTTTTATCAGACTCAGGAGCTATGGAGTAGGAAAATCTGCTCCAGCTTGGGACAGAGTCCGAGTCTTCAGCACTCACAAAAGTCACCAGACCACCAGGTGAGAGACCTTCACTGACCTGGACATCATAAAGTTCATTACTGAAAACAGGCGGATCGTTTGCATCGAGAATAGTGATATTCACAAACACCTCATCAATATCTGCCCCACGGATGCTTCCTGCGTTCTTGGCTAACACTTTTAGTGAAACCTTCTCCTCTTTCTCACGATCTAGAGTGCCTGTGACATAAATCTGGCCTGTCCTCTTGTTGATGCCAAAGCCCTTCTTTCTGCTCCTACCAAAAATGAGGTAGTAAACTACTCCATCTTCTCCTTGGTCTCGATCACTGGCAAATACTTCCCCTACCACTGTTCCTTTTGGAGCAGCTTCTGAGATTTCAAAGTAGTACTGTTTGGAGACAAAGCGCGGCACGTATTCGTTGGCTCCCTTTAGCTGAATGTTGATGTTGGCGAAGCTGCAGCGCTCTTCATCTGGGACATTGAAGGCCTTCAGTGTTAAATGGTAGACCTGCTTAGCCTCATAATCCAAGAAGCCCTGGGTGGTGATGGTGCCCGTGTTGGGGTCAATAACAAATAGGTCACTGTCTGACGATTGAATCACATAAGCCATGACTGCGTTAGCTCCCGAATCAAGGTCTGTAGCATTCATTTTGACCACGGTGGTGCCACTGGGAACGTTCTCCTGCACAATGGGGAAGTACTCGTCGGGATCAAACACAGGAGGGTTGTCGTTCACATCAGTCACATGTATTGTGACGGAGACATAGCTTGTTTTTGCAATCCAACCACCGTCAGTGGCTGAAACCCTAAGCTCATGCTGTTGCTTTTCTTCAAAGTCCAGAGGCTGAGCTAAGGATAACACTCCAGTTCTACTGTTAAGTGCAAACAGACCCTTGTCGTTGCCTGAAGTAATATTGTACGTGATAAGGCCATTCATTTCTTTGTCTTTGTCTCTTGCAGACAGGGTCCTTATTGCTGTTCCCACAGCAAGGCTTTCAGGTACAGTAGCTGAGATTTGGCTTTGTGAGAACTCGGGTGTGTGGTGGTTTTCCTCCGTAACTGCTATACTCACTGTCGTTTGTGCAGACAACGGAGGATTTCCTTTGTCGCTTGCAGTGATTTTAATGTGGAAATTTTTATTCATATCAGATGTCAGGGAAGAGGCAACAGTAATCCATCCACTTGTTTTATCTAGTTTGAATTTACTAGAGCTATTTCCACCTGTCATTAGGTACTCTACCTCGGAATTAAGGCCAAAATCTTTCTTGTCCTGAGCTACAACCCTGAGCAGTCGGGTGCCAACTTTTACACTTTTAGTGACAGGTGTAAAGTAGCTGGGGGAATTAAACTCAGGGGGATTATCATTGCTGTCTACAATGTTCACAATAACTGTTGTCTCACTCATCAAAGGCTTGAGTGCTCGGTCCGAGGCTGTCACAATGAAGCTGTGGCGGTTTATATTTATACTGCTAGCACCTGTTGAGTTCTGATATTTTAACTGCTGCTTTACAAATATCTCTCCAGTGCTGGCATTAATTCTGAAATACTCTGACTGGGATCGGATGAAATAGAAAATTTTGCCATTGAAATCCTCGTCGGGATCAGTGGCAGACACCCGTGTGACCAGAGAGCCCACCTCTGTGAGCTCAGGATAGTCCAGATAGTAAGAAGGACGACTAAATCTGGGGGCATTATCATTAATATCAGTTATGAATACGGTGACATCTGTGCTTACTGCCCAGCCACTGTCATGGGCGGACACTTTGACAATGTAGTGATTAGTGTCTTCTCTATTGAGTGGCCTGCTAATTGTTATGTCTCCTGTGTTTGGATTAATATTGAATGGAAGGCTGGTATCTGTAATTGAATATCGGCTAATGGCATTTGAACCGGCATCCTCGTCAGTGGTGGTGACTCTGGTGACAGTGTAACCCACAGGGGCATTTTCAGCCACTGTAGCACTGAAGATCTTGGAAAACCTGGGGGCATTGTCGTTCACATCCAGTACGCTGATTAGTATTTTGACTATTGTGTTTTTGGGTGGCAAACCGCGGTCAGTGGCTTTGACTTTCAAAGTGTACAGAGCCACCTTCTCCCGGTCCAGTGGCCTGGTGGTTCGTATTTCACCGGTGGCTCGATTGATGCTGAAACTGTTCTCTCTGTTGCCCTCAATGATGGCGTATTCCAGCTGTCCATTTGGCCCACTGTCCAGATCAACGGCAGAGACCATGAGCACCCGCTGGGGTGAAAGATTCTCCAATATCTCAGCATGGAAGGGATCCTTATCAAATACTGGGTGATTGTCATTCACATCCAGCACAGTTATTTCCAATTTCTCATAAGAGGAGTAAGGTGGGAAGCCCTGATCTCTGGCCTCAATCCAGAGGACATACTTCTGTATGTGTTCATAATCCAGTGGATGTCTGATAGACAACTTGCCTGACAGCTGGTCGATATGAAAAGCATTATCCAGGTTCCCACTGGCAATGTAATATGACAGCGGTCCACCTCTCATAGAAGACCCAGTCACAGTTGTAACAATGTGGTTGCTTGGCTGGCTTTCAGGGAATGTGAACGCACGCTCCCTCAGCTTAATGACAGGGAAGTTTCCTCCAGTAACAAAGCGAACAGTCACGGTAGTCGTATCTGTTTTGGGATTAGCTCCACCGTCTTTTACTCGAACTGTAAGTGTAACTTCTGAATTTCCAGTTAGCCTCTCATTGGCAGTGATGGCACCTCTGACTGGGTCGATCTTGAATTTCTCAGCGTTGCGCCCCATCAAGGAGTAGTGTAGCTGGGCGTTTGAGCCAGAGTCCTCATCAGTGACAGTAACGGCAAAGACCAAGGACCCTGAAGACGTAAATGTGAATGAATGAGTCTTTAGCACAGTGATTTAGCAGACTACTTATGCAGACATTAAAAATATAGTTTATTTTTTACATGTTCTGACATAGTTAAAATGTTAAGCTATGCCTAATAACACAGTATAATGACAGAGAGAAAAGGTGCACACCACAACTTTTACTTAGCACCTTTAAATGCATGCGCTCACCTGCTGCAGTAGAGGCGGGGATGTGGGTGACATAGGGGTGGTGGTGGAAACGTGGGGGGTTGTCATTAATGTCGGCCACTGTCACGGACACAGTAGCGGAGCTGGACAAGCCCTCGGGCTGGCCTCCATCTGTTGCCACTACCAGCAGCTGGTAATTGGCCCTGTCTTCTCGGTCCAGCAGGGAGCTGGTGATAATCTGTCCTGTAGCAGGGTTGATGGAGAACTGGCCGTGTCCTCCGGTCAGGCTGTAGCTGTAGGATAAATAAAGAAGGACATGCTTTAGTGTCTTTGACATAATTAACCACACTTAGAAAGTCTGCATAGTAATTTGATGATGATAATGATGTTGTATCAAGGATTTGTGCAGTCATCTCTAATACTCCTTATTACAAATCAATATTATTCATTTTTTATTTTTGAATATCTTTTATAATTGTTTATTGAAACAGTAATTTTTAATTAATCCATAATTTCCTTGGGAATCAGAATATTAAAGTATTCTGATTCTGACATAAAATACTTGCGTGATTTAATATAGTCTATACAGACTATAGTCTGCTACTCTGCACTGACTGAAGCACCCTGTTCAGTGCCACAAAGTTGCCTATAGAGGGCACTGTTTCAAGGTTCACATTAGCACATTGAGGGGGGAATATGGTCAGAGATGGTCCCCACACTACACTGCAGTGACATCAAATCAGTGACATATTTAACTAAAGTGTCCATTTGCTTTAATGCTCTGTGGGGTTTAGGCTGCATTCTCCAGAATCATGCATTTGATTTATCTTCCTCATTGTTATATTTGTTATTGTGGAACACTGTAATCCAAAAATGACAAGAATTTTAATAGTTATAAAAACACATTGTATAGAAAGCAAACAAAACATACATAACATCAGGTCAAGACTCAGGGGGCTAAAATCTTTTTCTTTCAAACAAATATCAGGTTTCGCCCTGTATCTCCCGAGTCTCCAGCAGGACCCAGACATAAATGTAAACTGACACATACATGTACACACCAGTGCATATTTTGAAAAGGTTTCTTGAAAAAGCATCCCCCTCCAGAGATGGAATGACAAATTGCAGAACAACGTGTGAATGCAGTGCGGGTGCAAAGCTTATTTGGACATCGACAACAATGTAAACCGTCCACAGATGCTTGTGGTCAGAACATAGCCCAGAGACAAGTCCAAGCTTGGGACTTACATTTAACGGGCTGTGAAAATCAAAACTAATAACTATTTGTAACCGGTTCTGGGCCCCGAACCCCTGATGGGTACATCTCGTTCTGTCATAGACAATTAACATCCTCATTACTATGTTTTGGGAAACTGGAGCACGCTGCGGTACCCCCCAATGTGTACCCAGTGGGGCTA
This sequence comes from Etia nguti, assembly GCA_015106755.1. NCBI lineage: Eukaryota > Metazoa > Chordata > Actinopteri > Cichliformes > Cichlidae > Etia > Etia nguti. Next base: position 36,649 of record VUQG01014119.1, on the reverse strand, counting down.
CTGAAGAAAGAGAAGGGGCTGGACTTGAGTCAGTGTCCGGCCTGAGAGAGACTGGCCAGAAACTCTTACAAGCTTCCCCATGGAGGGGGCTGTGAGCGTGAAAAAGCTTTAAAATCGCAACCCAAAACAATGACTTTGGGTTTTGACTATGACGCTACACTCCGTGACTAAATTTTTATCATCCATTGCAACATCGGTCTGGAATTCTACAAAGCTGGAAGTGAGGTAATGAGTTTTACTGTATGGCCCCGAAAGGGTTTTTTCACACCAGGGTATGAAATCAGGGCATGAAATCAAACTAAAGCTGGCGTGACTGTGGAACTCAGTAGTTCCTGGGACCTTACAGAGAAACATCTCATAAGAAGTGGCTTCATTGACGTATGGACACTAATGTTTTTCTTTTACTCTATCTGATATTTCATGTTCTTTAGAAAAAGAGCTTTGGGAAAACTCGGATTTTCTACGTCGGTTCAGGAAATTTCAAACTTTAACTATTTGAATATGTTTAAGGGGTTTCATTTTATGAATCCTGTTCAAAAGAGCCATTTCCCACTTTGAATGATCAGAATACCTACAGCACACCACGGGTTCCACCAACTGCAATGGAGTCTGGTTGGAATAAACAACTAAAATTGAAAAAGAATACCTTATAACACCATTAATTCCCACGTCTGCATCAGAGCTGTTGACCAAAAGCACATCTGTCCCAGTTGGGGCATCCTCCATGATGGTGGTGTGAAAGATAGAAGAGGTGAAAACAGGGACGTTATCGTTAACGTCATCCACCATAACCGTTACTGTCCCTGTCCCGCTCAGTGATGGAGTGCCTGGAGGTGGAAGAAAGAAAAAAAACCCAGTGACTGACAGTAGCAGTTTACTTCTCGTGCAGTGAAAACCTTAAAGAGAAGTGAAGGAGAAATTGACTCACTGGTTGGGACAGAAACAGCTCATTAACCTTTCAGCTCGTCCGACAAACTGAATATGGAGATTATTCCAAGTGACAGAATTACAAACTCTGGTTTTGTGCCACAGCAAGCTGGTAAAGGGGACACATGTGAGTGCCATTAAGTCCCCTTCTGACTTTAGACACATGATTTATTGTACATGACTTGTCATTTGCAGCAAGATCCACACTGAAGCAATTCATATTCCTGCGAAGGCTCGACCACACTGTTCCTGCCGCATTTAATTCAAGTAAATGTCTTCAGTCGTGGGTATGCACTTTCCACGGGTTGTACTGTCACATCAACGCACATCAGCGAAAAACACATCAAAGGGGCTCAATGTCTCTGAAACCAAATCTTTCAGGCGTCCTTCCTGGGGTCTTGGACACTCACAGATTTAATCTCCACAGCGAGGTATCTATTTTAAGGTGCGCGGCACTGTGCGAGATATTTGAGCGAGAAGAAGTGCTATTTTCAGCAAAAATCTGACCGTTTTTTTCTCCCAGAGCAGGTGACGAAACACGGTTTGCTGCGACCCGGGGGGATGGATTTAAATCAATAGCAGATGAAAATGAGCCGCAATGCAGAAAAACCTGAAGAGAAAAAAGACATTCAGGCATCTGCCTTGCTTGAGCTGCCCTTTATAATCCATCCCTAAAAGGCACAGCAAACTGCCTAGTCTATATTCCAAACACAAGCACGAGTTTTCAGGCTTGTTACTGAAAGTCACAATATGGGATCTGGAGACATCCTTAAAAGCTTGATGCTATTTTGAGTTCTTAATGATTTCCATATGGTTTACAGTATGAATAATACAAGGACAGAGAGCACCTGAGGATTGAAAAAAGCTGAGATGTGAAAGCTGTAGGAGCTATTTTTCCCACCTCTTACATGTAGTTGCTCCCTCCTGCAGCTCTCTTCAGGAATCTGAGTGAATATGTCAACTATAATACAACCAAATAAAAACATACACGATCCCAATCTTGTGCCTCATGTCCCTGTGTACTCAGCTGCTCAAAACATCAGATGCTTGAACTTGTGTACCGTGGAGGCCTGGATTAATAAGAGATAATAAAAAACATTTGGATGGTGGCCACCAAGATTCTCTCTTAATGCTCTTAAATAAAGAATCAGAGAAAAGTGGGTGCTGAGGGGTGGAGGGTCAGAAAGAAAGCTAGAGGGATTCTATGGCTTTTTTGCGCAGCCAGCATGGATTAGTTATAAATATGAGGAAATCAGGCCAACATGCTGTTATATTTTGCACCAGTTCTTCTCATTTGGAAGTCAGATGAAACATCTTTGCTGCTGCAGTCTCCCGAGACTATACGCAAGTGCTGTTGACACAATGATGTTTTTCAGTCATATTTATATGCCACTAAAAGGTTGTGTCAGAGGTTTATTCCTGTTAAAAGGGAGTTTTTCCCTTCCCACTGTCACCAAAGCGATTGCTCACAGGGTGTCATCTGATTGTCGGGGTTTCTCTGTTTTCTCTGTATTATTGTGGGTTTTTTAGCTTACAATATGAAGAGCCTTGAGACAACTGTTGTTGTTATTTCACGCTATATAAATAAAACTGAATATCAATTGTTACTACCTTATCAGTATGAAAAGCAATATAGTTTAGAGACCTGTACGTTACATGCAAATCGGAGCTCCCTGCAAACTATGCTCACACTACTTAGGAGTGTGTGTGTGTCTGTTTGTGTGTGTGAGCACAAAAAAAAAATCCTCCACAGGCTCTACAGCTGCTGGGGAATTGCTGACACTGAGTTCTGGGTCCTTGCGGGCAGAGAGCACAAAAGAGATCTTTCCCTGTGAACATCAACAAATTTGAACATTACTGTGGGGCTTGGATACCGCAGCCACTTCTTTCAGGAGGGCTGGGGATTCCTCTAAAAATGAGATTTGTGATAGTTTACCGTAACATCACTTCACTGCCTGGCTTTATGATAATAAACAGACATTTGGCCTCAGGCTTGTAATGCACCCAGGTTTTCTGGTCAGAACAGAAGTGGCTAACATTGGCATTCAGAATAAACAGAGCTGAATTCCAGAAGCAAAATAAATGACACAAAAAGAGGTGACAGTAAACACATTTCATCCCAAAAGAGACCCAGAAACCATACAACACTAATCTTTAGTGACTCATCACCAAAACGAATCACTAAAGAGTCCTCTGCTGTTCTAGCTATACTGACTCCCGTGTTTATACCCATACATAGGCAATGTTGAATTTAGTATTTCCACCTTTACAAATATTTGTGATTATGAGAAATCCGCTTATAAACAAAATTCTCTGCAGCTAGTTACACGGGACATCTGACCACAAATTTGGTGCCAAATACAAAGAATTAACAGCAGCGGAAACATGATTTGAGCCTAAAATGTAAACCAATCCCCTCTATACAGCTTCATTGCAGACCTATTATGTAATAACCACAACATGTGTCAGCAATATTATTTAATTAACATCATGCTTTACTGTGGCTCTCTAATCCGCCTATACTTGGACCTGAGGTATCGTCTGTCTCAGCGCGTTTCATTTGACACGAATCATCATTCAGGAGGTTTTCATGGCAAAAGATTAGAGCAGCTTTCGCTCCTCCTCAGGTGATCCTCTTAATTGAGGAGCGGTCCAAGACAGCAAGGCGTCTGTATCACTTTAAATTAACCAGCACGGAGCCGCAGGTGGTAAGTAAAGTGTGTTTGACAGTCAGCAACTCGCTAAGACTGCTGTTGATCAAAGATGTTCTGTACAGGCTGGAGCTGCTGATGGCTGATAAGAGGCTCTGAGAGCTAAGTGGCTTTGTCTACCAAAGCCATTAGCTCACACCAAGAGACTTGAGTCAATGCAGAAATGATTTGTTTTTGAATATCAAGCCAGCTGCAGTATTTTTCTGAACTTAACTGATACCGACCGAGCGCAGCAGTCGCATTTCAATAGCATTGTTCCCCTCACTAAGAGAGGAAGCCAGCCAAACTAAAACGCTAGTGCCGACTGTGTGCATCTATGTGTATGTGGAGAACACCGCCCTCCTTTTAGGCATTTCATTTTTGCACAGGATGTGATGTCACAACCTGTTTACTGCCTCTGAACGGTCAGCCTTCTCTGTTGGGACCTTCAAAGACTCTGTCACCCAACACATCAGGGACTCTGGGGCACAGGACACTGTTACACCAGCTAATCCTTAGTAAGCACAGAACAGAGACACCCCACCTCCCTTAATAAAGACCTAAACTACACTCGTGGGCTCTCAAAGCCCTCTGACGCTCCTCTGTGCAAACCTAAACTTGCGTTGACCCCGCAGATGATAAGCATGGGCTCAAATCGAGGATTTTTCACATCTTTCTTGGTGTATCGCTTCTCACAGCATCATGCAACTCCGTGCAGTTTCTGGACGTGCCTTCTTAGCCTCATGGGGCTAACTGATATCACATAACCCCCTGGCAGCTGTTACCCCCCCAAGCCTCCTGTTCGATGTGTAAATAGTTCAGATCTATCTTGTTACATTGCGTGGGATGACAGATTTAGTAAAGGAACACTATATCTTGGCAGGTATGCAAATGTATGTAGATGACAGTTGTTTCAAATAGTTATGGCTGGTGTGAGACATTGTTGAGATTCATATGACGGCAGACTAAATAACAGGGTCAGCGCTGCAGCCGAGTAAGTCATCATCTGTTTCCGATTCTTAAATTTCCTCTGCATCCTGTACCTGTAATAGTAAGAAATCAATCCCAGAGCATTTTTTTTAAACATACAAAATAATCTCCATCCAGTTCTTCTTTCTGTGGAGGGAGTGACTCAACAGGAGAGGAATGCTCTCCAAGAGTGCTGAGAAATGCCAGCATCTCCTCCAAACAGTCTTCGCTGGAATCTGGCAAAGCACAGGAGAAGAGTGTCAGGGTCAATGATTTAGATTACTGCAGACAAGGTGGGTGTCACCTCGTGCACGGTAGGGATATGGCAAGGAAATTTGCCTGGATCTGGCAGAGCACAATTTGGCCCACCGCTGGATGACAAATGACATCATTTTACCATGGAAAGAGAGCCGGTGGAAACTTGCAGCAGGAAGTCAGCTGCCTACCAGTGGCAGCCGTGAACTGTGGTTAGACAAATATTTTTTCCATTGGCAAGGCCTGTCCCCAGACCCTTTCTTGTATGTGAGCAGTAGTTCTTAAGGTAAATTTTTAACTTTTATAGGGCTGCATTAACCACAGACATTAAAGACATTGTAAAGGTAGAAATCTAATGCTATTAGCCTCCATGAAACAAGTCTATCCAAGACAATATTCAACCACATATGTACAATGCTGAGTAAATTTTAAAGACACATTCAAGTTGATATTAGGAAAGTGTGATCAGTTTTGTTTGCATTCATAGCACCAGTATGCCTTAAGAGCCATAAGACAGATAAGGTAATCAAGGAACTACTTTACCTCTTGCCGATGTTTGTGCCATGAGCATAATCCTATTTCAGGGGTTAATCTCAAGTCATTTAGGAAAGCAAACCCACCCACCCCCAGCCAACACTACACTCCTGGTGACTACAACCTCGCATTATTAGGCACTGTCTCATTAAAATCTCATTAAAAATGTCAAAGAAAATTGCTTTCAAAGCTACTGCCACTGACAGCTTACTATTATTTATTGTTGCACAGAAGGAATCGAGGTTTGGGCCGAGAGAAGTGCGCTGCCTCAATCAGTAATGAAAATAGTGAACTTTCTGGCATCATGTTTCCATGAGGTGCTTTTGTACCAGAGCCACTAAGTTCTGATGTGATAATTCTGCCTTCTGTTCGAGGGTTTTCTCCAATGCAAGACATCAGACCGATGGTATTCAGATAAAAGGTTTTCATCACGTGAGCAGCCATTACACTACAGGATAAAGGAAAAAGACACTGGCGTCAGTGCACACAAAGCAACTCAAGCCATCGGGGCTGGGGGGGTGGGTGGGGGCGTCAAAGTGCTCGAGCCACATGAGGATTCCTCCCTGCTTTAATTGAATCTAGACGCACCATTACCATTTAATTAAACGCAGTGCATTTCCTTCAGATCTAGGAATGACACAGTTGGAGCAGTGACAACTAAAACAGAGTCCTCTGTTTGATATTTCACAATAATCCTAAAAGAACTTAAAGTGGTTGTTAAACTGGCAATGGAACTGACGCATAAACCTTCCGCTAATATTTCACTGCTGCATCAGAGATCACATCTAAGAGCTTTGTTTCAGTTTCGAATCACAACTGGGGGAAAATGGAAAAGCCCAGAGTAACCCCAAGGAAGGAGTGTCCAAAATAACAAGCTCTCTGACTAAAGTAGACCAACTGACCATCTGTTGCAGCTTCCTCCATCGAAGAGATCCACAGACAGTTTTCCCTGTAAGCCTCTCAAGTCAGAAAGCATTGTCTAGCAAAAACATATGGCAGGGTCTAAGCACCTTATTAGTGTACATTACCACTGGACAAATCACATTAACCTTTAAGAAGGTGCCGTGGCCATACTTTCTGAACTAGGGGGGTACAAATACATGTGTTAATGATGATTAAGCTACGTGTTTTCTGACCGCCGCAGCTGGTATGAGGGTGCACGCCGCTGTGAGAGCCTCACGGGGGGTTTTTAAGGAGACAGCAGCGCCCACCTCCTGGGAAAGGCTGCGAGTCACCCCGAGTTGCTCAGCTTAAGCCGTGCTAAGAAGAAGGTTTGAGTGTCTGTGCTGGCACAAGAGATAATCTCTTCCTTTAATATATGACTGCCTGATGTTTTATCGAAAAAAGAAATGAGGAAGGATAAAGCTGGGATGTCCAAACAGCCAGGTTCATTAAAGTGGGAAGTTGAGGACAGGTTGACTTAGGAAGACGAATGAATGTGTAAATTTATGAGACAGCCCATCTGTAGCCTGAAGCTTAAGGCTAAACGGTTAATTACGGTTTATGGACTGCGGCTAGATTGTGCTCTTAAGGGACAGCGTAAATAAAACACATCATTACTCAGGGGGGGTGAGAATTGGCTGCCAACAAGCCAAAATTGACATTTTTCTGCCTCTGAGAACCTGTTGCTTTGCGACAAAGCTTCTTTTAATGCAACCCTGTCCGGCACCCATGAAAGACCTCGTGGAGCCGAGAGCAGGGTGCAAGCTGTCCCACTGCACAGTTTGCCAAACATAACAGAGTAAACAGAGGTTTTCTCACAGTTAACAAGCAACAGAGTGAAAGGGATATCTCAGCCGAACACTCAAAGCTGCTACCCAGCATAAAGGGAGATAGAATATTCCTAATAATATCTCAGTGGCATCCATCAAATTAAACCTAGAATTTTATACAGCTCCCGGGTTATTTATGGAGTGCTGCGTCTGAATGCTTTTGCATAATTTCTTTCACATATGTTACAGATACGGGTTGGCGGTTTGCAAGCATGCAAAAAAACCCAAAAACCTATCGACAGACACAGAGCGGAGCTTTTATTTTCATAGTTTAGGGCCCGTGGTGAAATTTAATGAAGTGATTTGCCTTTTGTGTTTTTATTACTGTGGTGCTTTTATTTGCTGTGTCGTAGAATATTTGGAAATCCCAATCTAGCACTGAGTCTGTGCACCATTCAGTGACTGCTTTCCATTTTATGGTGACACAGCAATACCAGCAGATCATAACATAGTGTGAGAGGTGGAAAACTTAAAGTGCCAGAATAACTTGCTCATAACACAACTCTATAATGTTCATACATGGGCCACATAAAGCTGAAATATGACTTTGGAAAGGTGTTTAAGAGCAAAAGCATGCACTTATATTCACACAGATTTCCAGTAAGCAAAAAAAAAGCACGTTAGCAATGGCCACATATAGTTCTGATGGGTTTATTTTTGTGAGAAAGTGATGTGGTAGCCAGGCTCCTCGGTGCATAAACATCATTAAAAAGTCGATCTTGCCAGGCCGAAGCACCAATCATTCAGCCCACACCACCTTTTTAATACACGCCTCTCCCTCCTCCACAACTTACCAAAGCTATTTACACAAACATTCAGATCCAGCAACTTTTAGTGTGTACCAGAGAGTGGAAAAGAGAAAACAGGCGATAGGAAAAAACTCTGCAAGACCACATTGTTACTGCAGAGTTTTTTAGGAGCTGATCCAGAATGTTACTGCTCTGTTAAAGTTCATTTGAGGAACCTGATATTTTATTTGGCCAAGTCCTTTGTTGCCACTAGACTGCAGACTGGGTGAAACCATCAGAAACGGACCCTATTAAAGATTTTTTATGGCAAGTGTTGGACAGTGATCTAGCGATGTCTCGGCCACGTTTTAACGCCACGTTATCAGCGTAGGCACAGGACTTTGTTTGCTCCGTCCATGTTTGCCTAATATGACAAAGACCGATGGATATATGCCGGCATTAAATTGTCTTTGTTGTTTTTGCTTAAAACCTGACGACAGGTTGGAGATTGACGGATCATTATTCAACCAAACAAGTCCAGGGGAAAGAAAACTCAAGAATACTGAAGGGTTTACACGCCAGATTCATGGGAGCCATTTAAGAGCATAAAGGATCTTGCTTTTAAATAGGCATGGTCATTAAAATTCTTTATCTGCTAAGCGGTCGTTTAGCCCCCCAAAACTCTCCCCTCACCCACCAGCCAAAAGGCCATATACAAACAGCGCGGCACTATGGAGCGATGTGCTGGAGGGATGTGAAAGACATGGGATTTCTATGCGCCCGTATCCGCCATAATAGGCATGGGCCAAGGGATTTACTGTGCCTTCTCTTTAATAAATGTGGTCAAATGCTCTGCATGTCAATGCGCCCCGAGGATGCTCTCACCACCACACGCAGACCTGCACAAATTCGAAGGCAACACACAGATGCACAAAAAAATATGAACATATATATGAACAAATAAAAGTGCATGTTTACTAATGTGCAGACACAAGCATAAGCACGCAACTTTTCATGTACGTTACCCAAATCGGATTATCTCTAATGTAAATGTTCCAATCAAATTAGGTCAGTTTTTATAACTTTTATTAGTGTAAAGGGTTTCCAAAAACATTGAAAAAGAGGAAGTTCAAGTGGGAGTACCTACTTTCAAAAAGATCCAAGAGATTAACAAACCAAGGCAGACAGACCCTTAGCAAGAAACTCCTGTATGAAAAAAGAAGCTTCTGCTATATTGCTGTCTCAAAAATTTGTGGATTCAGAAAAAAACAATATAAAAAATACATTATATTAATCAAAAGCACTAGGGTTAACTTTAAAGCTGATCAGATACAAAAACCTCAAACCCGACAAACTGCCGTGTGCATGAAAATATGTTCTCCACAACCACAGATGCCTACTTAAAGCCATAACAGCAACATTGTTTTGAAAAAGCATTTGCGACTCTGTGGGAGATCTCACTGTTGTACATTCTTCCGAGCAGGCAAAACTTGTACATTACTAAGCAGTGGCTTGAAAATCTGACTTGCCTGCAGCTGATCCCAGATGTTGGCTGAGTAAAAACAACAGTCCGGGTCTGCGTACTCCAAACCCCAAATATCTTCATGTATCTGCACAACTAGTAAACTCAAAAATGCAGAAACAAAACAAATTCCCATAAACAAGGAAGGGAGACTTTAAAAAAAAAAAAAGAAGAAGAAATATTCTGTGTCAGATTTCCTCTCTACATGATGCCTTGTAAAACACCTTTATGCAGCTTGTATGGATGCCACAACTGGTGGGGGCTGAGCACAGACTTTCAAATAATAAATTGTGTTCTTCTCACGAGCCAGAACACATTATGAGAAGCACCCAGTGGGCGCCTTTGTTTCCAACCATTTCATGACAGATTTCGCCGTTAGCACAACAGAGGGAGAATACAGGAGTTCTCTTAACGAATTTACCTTCACTAAAAAAACAAACCAAAAGAAAAAAGCACCCAAAATGACCCATGACAAGGGACCACTAAAGCAAAAATGCACAGGGACACAGCTTTACACATCACTGTAGAAAAAGACTAGGATCTATTTATAGAATGTAAAAAGAAAAAAGCTGAGTTAGAAAGAAAGAAGAAGTTAGTGATGTAGCACTTTCTCTCTCTTTGTCATAATCAAGTTTTTAGGGCACAATGGCTGCAGGGAGACTTTCCCTTGGATTTTACATAACATGACAACAGTTTTTTCAGCAAACAGACAGTTGAGACGTTTTCTGAAAGAATAGGACGCCTTTGAGTAAGAAATCCTCCGGATTCATTTTTCTCTATGTTCTTTATGTTACAACAGACAAAAGCGGGCTTTAACACGTAGAGATGAATGCGTGCGGTTGCAAATGGGTCACGGTAGACGGCAGGCTTGGAGACATGTCTGCCCCATCCACCTTCAAACATTTCCTGACAGATAGCGCCTGGGAGAAACATTTCCCTCCACTGTCTCAGCTGAGGCCTCAAAAATGTGAGAAAATGCTGCTGGGTAATTTGGACTTTACTATGATTATGGTGTTTTTGATATTTAGATATTCTACCCCAAATCCCTCTTTCTGCCTCGGCATTGTACTGAGATGTCCTGTCAAAATATTTTGGAATTGTTGTCAGGGCTCTAAATATGGACGCAGTGTGAAGGGTACAAAATGAGATCAAATCTTAATTAGCATGTTCGCTTTGTTGGGCAACTTTGTCCATGTGGCACAGATCTCACAACAGCTTACTTTGACAAAAAAAAAACCAAAACAAAAAAACCCCATGTTTGAGCAGGGACTTGATTTTACTTGATTTATTGACACTTTCATAATGAATATTCTAATCTTCCAATGATTAAATGATGAGGTAATGAATATACTGCCTAAGTGTTTTTCAAAACAAGATACTCCACACAACACCGAGCCAATTCTCACCAAAGTCTCTGGATAAAGTCAAAAATACACAGCATTATGAACGGTCACATGGTCAATCCAGGAATGAAACGGAACCACCCTGAGACCATGATGGCCGCACCAGAGGAGCTCAGGGAAACATATATTTAACTGGGATACCATGTGATTTGGCTGCAACGGGGATATGCATGTACTCCTTTAACTGCACATTAACTGGCCTCGATGCAATAACAAGTTAACCTTTTATCTGGCTATAACAAGCTCTACCGCTGTATCCAAATAAACAGAGGATGCTATTCAATTGAACCCGCTGAAAAGACTTCTGTGGAATAGGTCAAAAAAAAAAAAACACCCACTAGTTTGCAAGCTAAAAACTCCAGATTGTTTGGGTTATTGTGCCACACAAAAAGACCTCGGAGCAGACTATGAAATCAAAATGCTGTTTGTTAACATTGCTGTTAGTTCACGACAATATTCTTTTTCAGCTGTGTTTTGCAGGCTGATTACAAAATATTGCCTGCGCTTTGCTTAAATTCAACAATGTCCATGTAAGGAGATATACACTGCTTAGTGCTCACTAGATAAACCAGATCATGGATGATAACTTGAACACGTTGTTTACGTGGAATGAGTTCAGACGTAAACAACTGATTCTGGAATACTGAAACATAAGGCGACTGAGCCTGCATAAAATAATCTTATGCTTAAAAAGCGCCAAACATTTCAAGATGCTATCGGCTGCCTTCGCAGCTCAAAACCTTTAATGCAGTCATACCTGAGTCGGTGGCTGTGATCAGAAGGATGTATTTCTCTTGCACTTCCCGGTCAAGCGTCTCGGTCAGGCTCAGCTGACCGCTGGAGGAGAGGGTGAACGCGCCTTCATCATTCCCGCCGCTGAGCATGTAGCTTAGCTGACCGTTTGCACCTTGGTCATCGTCTCTGGCAACAACCTGGAAATCATGAAAAAAATATGTTTATTTACAATAAACAGAAAAAAATGTGAAAAATATAAAACGCAAAAGATGAAAAGTGCAAAGTGGATCATTCTAAAGTGATTTAAGTTTGCGTTAGTTTTTACGCAAATTACATGGAGAAATCGCATGATGCTTTTTACTGCATTTATTTTTTAGGTTTGATTGAGTTACTACTATCATGAGAACATTAGATAAAATTGAACTAAGTAGGAATTGAGACCACTTCAGTTAAAAGAGAAAACAGACATGAAATTGATGAGGTGGGTTGTGAAGCAGCTTGCAGAGACACTGACGTCTGTGGGCAGGCTGAAACATCTTAAATGTAGCATTTATATAAGATATGTAAACGTGAGATGCAGAAGGGGAATAAGCTGAGCCATATACTAACAGATTAGTCAGTATATGGCATTCAGTGAATTTGAAATAAGTCTGTAATTACATTTGCATCAGTAAACTTTATTAGTAATGATGCAGCACACACAGAGCCTCATTAGTCAGTTTTTTGAACTAAACTTTACTGATAATACTCTTTTACTTCAGTAAACAAATTTTTTTAATTTGTAACATTTTTATTTTAATTTGATATTCCTTCTTTTATGTAAGAAAAGATTACGTGTTTATTATGTGTTTTATTATGTGTTAACTTTTCAATTTTGCAGCTTTATAAGACGAGTTAATTTTAACCACATAATTAAATCTATTAAATAGTTTCTTATTCCAGGCTTTGGGCACATTATCAGAATACAAATTAAAGAAAAATACAATGGTAAAATATAAATACTTAAAGTAAAACACTGTCCCTTTTAAAAGAAGATGCAACACCTTCTTCTTATGCAAAAAGCAATAAAACATGTTGACTGAGACTTATATGCAGCTAAAATAACTGAATGAGGTTGGTGATGAATACTTCTTCTCAACCTATATGACCTGTACAGGATAATGGTAAAAGTAAGTTCTGTAAAATTAGGTTAAGGTACAGGTTTTGTGTGCGCGTACTTCCATCAGTGAAGATAAAGTTTCTTGGTCTGTATAAATAATCTTGACATTTCAGTGCACTGAGCAAATAGACCAGTTTACATGGTTTACAAGATCTAAGCCTTATTCTTAAAATCAAAAATGAGCTGTTAACAAACTTCAATTTTCCTTTTTTCTAATCCCATGGTGCTTGATTCACACAGCTGCATCAATTTAACCCTGTCTGCAAGTAACCCGGCATAACCACGGACCTCACTAAATCTCACAGTGAAGGAGCTGAGGATTAATTACCGTCACAGTGTTCAGCGGCACCGTGAAGGTAATTGCTGAGGGAAGGAAGATCATTACTTATTCACTTTGTCTAATCAGACTTTCAAAGGGAATCCACCAAGAAGAAAACCAGAGTCACACACTGTGGGCTGCTGTGGGAATTGCAGACAGACATCTATTTAATGGCTTCTAAAGTATAAAACTATTTGCCAATCTTACTTTGCTGCAGCTACTCACTGGTGTGACCAGATGCATTGTGGGCTTTCCTGTGCATGTATCAGTTAGGTATAGCTAAATTTTGTGGCTAAATCCACTGCGCATAACTGTATCCTCATTTCCTCACTGGGTACACGAGTGAAAGTGCAATTTGCTCTGTCACTGGAAATCGGCGTTTCCCCTCCATTTTTTATGTATGGCTCATTTAGTCATCAGGGTGGTTAGAATGTTAATCGTCTCGTCATGCAATTTAGCTGAGTTTCATATTTCGCTGAAATCCTATAAAGCCCTAATTGAGCAGAACAAATGGCAGTTGTATATCATTTCTTTATCATTTCACCCAGGTATTTGCTGCAGCATTTAGCAAAATAAGACCACCAAACTTAGTGGTTTAGTGCCCCAATAGCACTCACACACCTGCACTTATTAAGTTAGTTTAACTACTACAAATTTGGTTGAGGCATTAAGCTTGTTAGAACCTTTTTTCCCCCTGGAAGACCTTTCTGTCAATTTCACTTAATGTTTTGGCATACAAAAATAAATAAAGGCCAAAAACTAACCTGCAGAATGTTTTTCGGTAGGTTCTCAAGGTTCTCCTGAACATTGACAGTGTAAGGAGAGAGCTCAAAAACAGGTGAGCAGTCATTAACATCCAGTAAAACAATGTTGACTGTTGCTCGGTCCACCCTGGGGCTGCTGCCACGGTCTGCAGCTTGGACCACCAATGAATAGGATGAACGCGCCTCTCGGTCCAGCTGTTTGGCCACTGAGATGACCCCTGTGACAGAATCGATCCGGAAATCAGAGTTGGTGTTTCCCCCAGAGATAGAGAAACGTATCTGCCCATTGGTGCCTTCGTCAGCATCACTAGCAAACACCTGGATGACATCGGTCCCCGTCAAGATGTTCTCCTCGATCTCGATGTCATAGATATTCTGCGAGAAGCTTGGGGTATTGTCGTTGACGTCCAAAACCACCATAGTCACATCCATTGTCGAAGAGAGAGGCGGTTCGCCCTTATCTGTAGCTACGACTGTGAGCGTGTAGTTGGAAAGCTCCTCTCTATCAAGTTCCCCAATCAACCGGACATCTCCGTCTATTGTACCGATGCTGAACTTGTTACCGAACGGGCCTCTGAGGGAGTACTCCACATAGCTGTTGGGCCCACTGTCAGCATCTGTGGCTTGGGTCGTGAACACAACTGTGTCCACTGGCGTGTTCTCCTGGATGTAAGTCATCTTCTGAGAAGTGAAGGTCGGTGGGCAGTCATTGACATCCAGAAGAATGATCGACACTTGGGCAGTGCTGGTGAAGCGGGTAATGGGAGGTGGGGCTAGGTCATTTACTGTAACTACCAGGTTATAGAAAGACTGGGTTTCCCTGTCCAAAGACTTCTTAGTTTGGAGGACCCCTTCTTTGGTGATGACAAAGTGGCCCTGGGGATCCCCAGATGCGATTTTGTAGAGGAGCTGTGCATTCTGGCCTGAAAAACATGGCAAGATGCAGGTCTTTAGAAGATAAAAACAATACCAGGAAGGTGAGAGCTGGATTAATCTGTTAGATCACTTCCTTCAAATTAAAAGACCTCACTTTACACTCTGAGATTTTGAATTGAGTTTAAATGAAATTATTTAATGTGGCCTTGAACAGAAAGGACGGCATGGTGGAGGTCAAATACTGATAATTCTGACTGACATCCATTGTTCTAGATATAACTGTTAGATATTCTCCATGTGTTTGAAGTAGGCACTTATATGCATTATCAACTTCCATTTCCACAAATTGTGCATGTGCAACAGCTCTGTGCTACTCTTATCATCCAAGCAGACAATCTATTCATGTAAAATGACAGATTGCTATCAGAAAAGAAATACCACTGTAAACCACTTCCTCAACAGATAGTGTGGTCGTGCAGTTTTGGAAAATCCCTCTGAACTGAAATATTTATTTTAAGTGACATAACTACAATGTCTGTGAACTAGTGGATGGATGCACTAAACTTGAAATCAAACCTTGAAATCTGGCCTAATCTGTACAACCGCCCTGGAAGTGGGGGTTAAAACAAGCTTAAATTGAGCATCTGTAATTCAACTCAACGGGGTATTCATGTGGAAAAAGCCGCCACCTTCCCACACTCTTGTGTGCATTTACAGTATACAAGTAATCTCTTATCAAAAGCTTGAGTGCTACTTCTATCTGAGTTTTGGCTACGCTGTCTAGAGCCAAAGTCTGGGGGTCAGGGGTCAGGACTTAGGAAGCGCTAACAATGGCGGTGTTTTATTTTGACAGTGCGGAGCGGCAGCTATATATCTGAGAGGAGGACGTGGTCAGATTATGTGCACAGTGGAGAAAGAAGCCAGACTTTGGTTGAGAACTAGGCAGCATATTTCCCAGGAATGTAGGTCACAATAACCACATTAGGCCTGGGTGAAGCGATAATTACAGCAGAGGAGAGTAGCGGTGGCCGTTCAAATACCACACGCTTCTTCACAGACATGAAACCCACCACCTGAAATGCAGAAATAACTCCGGCCGCTTAATCACATGGTGAAGATGTTGTATTTCATCAAATCAATTATGTGCGACTCAAAATAAAAACGAAAAATAAAATGTAGGCTTGAGAGCTTCTGTGTAACCAACTGTCATAACAAAGTGACAGGCCTCTATTAAATTAATCTACCAAGGCTAGCTCACACTTGATTTATACGATGAGAGTACATTACTGCTTTAAACATGCCCACTGAGCAGCTTTTTTTTACACTGACATCACCGGAATACTTCCAGGACTTAACTTGATGACTGTGTTTTCAAGTACAGTTTAAAACGCTCATCTCTGGACATATTTATCTTCAGCAAATGCCAAATAGTTCCAAATATAGCAGTGTTCAAAATATTTAGTGGCATATCAGTTGTAAGTCATCTGAACTGTTGCATAGAGTGAAATCAGTGCCACAGCTGCAGTACTTTATTTCTCATTTAGTCTGATAGGTGATGTTTAATATTAAACTAAGCTTACGAGAAATAAAAAAACCTATAATTATAAACACTATATATCAACACGTGAGAAAACTGCACATTGCTTATTTTAGAAGGGCAGATATTAAAATCAGTTGAATATTTGTTAATTGAAATGTATCACAAGTGTATTAAAACTGACTCACTCGCTTATGTGGGTAGATGTGTGGAAAAAAACTGAGGACATTCATCTTTCCTACTACCTAACAAAAGTCAGGGTACTGTTGGCTAGCATGTGGAGGTCTGAAGTGCTCCCAGGATATGCTTCCTCAGACCTTCACTGACCCGCTACCAAACCAGTCATGCTGGACGATGTTGATGGCAACATACTGTAATGCGCATCACAACATCTCCAGACTCATTCACATATGTGCTCATGTGAACCTGCTCAGACTGATATGCTGGTCCCGTGGTTGGATGAGCTCAAAAGTACTAGTCAGGAGCTAGTACATTACTATATCCGATGTAAATTCTTATATATACATACCATCATCAGCATCAGTGGCTCCCACGGTGATAATACTGGATCCGGGCGGCAGACTCTCAGAGACAGACGTGCTGTACGCGGTAGTGTTAAAAATAGGTGCGTTGTCATTTACATCCAAAACATTGAAGTACACTCTGACTGTGCTGGCCTGCCCGCCGCCATCCTGGGCCTTCGCTGTCAGAATATAGTACTGCTGAGTCTCGTAGTCTAGCGGACGTGTCACGTTGAAAAATCCCGTCACGGGGTTCAGGAGAAACGTCTCGTCCTCGTCGTCTTCCTCCAGCGAGTAGGTGACCTCTCCGTTCACCCCTGAGTCAGAGTCGCTGGCCAGGATTGCTGCCACGATGGAGCCTGTGAGACACGGGTTGTAACACAGAGGCGAGAAGTTAGACTTTATGGCCCTTTAGAAAAAAAAAAAACTGCTGGGGGTTAGAGAGAGGTTTATTAATACCAGTGACTCAGTTATTGCTCCGCCAGTTGCTAAAATAACTGATGATTTTTTAATGTCTTGGCCTGTTCTGCTTTGGACTAAAAGCAGTCGCTGATGTTTTCAGCTTAGAGCTGAGGCTGAGCACACAGCTAATCATTAAGTGTTTTATTAGAACTTTACATGAAACATTTCTAAATGACACCCTCATTCATCTTTGATTACCAAAATTATGCGTCTTTTTCTTCAGAGTTAAGTGGAGAAAGGAGTGAGGAAGCGAGGCCAGACAACTGTCAGTACTGTAGTAAATCCTGCTTGTTGCTGATAGATTTCCATATAAATCAAATATCAGTTACTGTCACTTTGACCCATTAAACTCATGATTTCCCCCTGAAGGAAGATGCACAGGAAAAAAAATACTACAAAGAATTTACCCCCAATAATTTGTAACTGATGATTTTAACAGAGAAGTCCGGTCTGAAGGGCTTTTGCATGAGACCAAACATTGCAGGTCTGCCTTTGCAATCTTGAATTTTTAAAGAAATCTTACCGGGCACCATGTCTTCAGGGATATCAAATGAGTACGTTGCACGGGAGAACTTTGGCGTGTGGTCGTTCACGTCCTTGACGGTGATGTTCAGCGTCATGTCAGATGACTGCTTTCCATCGTCTGCACGCACCAGGAGGGAATATTTTGAACGTCTCTCCCGGTCTAGTTTCTTGGTGGCGATGAGATCCCCGGATTCAGGGTCTATACGGAAGCTGTCATCTGCCCCACTGATGATAGTGTATGTCACAAGAGCATTGGGACCCTGAGGGTAAACAGAATGAGATAAAACCAAACAACAAGTTAGGATGGAATCATCTATTTCACTCCAATATGACTTTTCCTTGTTTCAGGAAGTAAACTCATTACTTGCCAGTGAGGATTTATAAAAACAATGTGAGTTGTTGTGTGAACCATGGTTGAAATTTAAGTTTTTCAGACACAGAAGGAAGACCATCACAATTAGAGGCATCAAAGCAAGTCTATCTAGTAGGAAATCAGGTTGTTTAGTACATGTTAGCATGTCATGTCTCCAGAACAAAATATCTACTTGTCTAGCATGAATGAAACCCCTAACATGGCCTTTCCACAGAGACAGTCCATAAAGTGGAGACTTGTGATTTCAAAAAGGCCATGAAGAAGATCACAGATCAAGATAGTGACACCAAATAAAGCACAAGTGGGAAAAAAACTGAATTAAAGGGATTACATCTCACTGACCTTCACAAACAAACAAGCTTTGAGCATGCTATAAAGAAATCCACCCATCTTATCAGGCCCTTAATGTTGTTGCTTTAGCACTAAGATTTTTTGTTAAGAGAAAATGTCTAGCAGTGCAGAGAGAAGGAACAAGTTTTCTTGGACGAAGGCAACATTGCTGAACAACACAGAGGACCCATTTATAGGCATAAAGGACACGGAATAATAGATTTTTGGAAAGCTAATAAACACAAATGGCCTTTTTTAAGATTAAAGGTCACACTAGACAGAAAAAAATAAGAAGAAACACACGAGCTGAGTGGTGATATTCACGAGAGACTTGCGCTTCCTCTTTGAACTTTTTGGGGGGTATAGTGTTCCTCTATAAATGCAACTAATAGATCATCTATTACACTGGACTAGTACAAGCGCCATAACACATGCGATCACTATAGCGAGAGGCTTTGGAATCAGAGACGGGGACTGAATGCACTATGACATGTGAATGAGGCTGACGACAGAGCTTGACGTTTACATTTGTGCTGGGGACAATAGGAGATCAGACAACTGTCTCACTCTGTGTCTTCTGCCAAAAAACCAAAAGCAACATCAAAAAGCTACTGCTGCTCAGCGAGATGAAGCGAGGGCTCCGGTTACAGTTGGTTAAGAGCTAAGCTAAAGGAGACTCTTTCAGCTATGCCTGATGTTTGTGTGATGCTTTTTGATCCCCTTGGAACAATGGAAAGGCTTATAGGGTAGAAGTGCTGCATTAAGCTGGTTTTTATACGTGTATTGACACATTTACTGCCTAAGTGAATAAGCTGTGTTGAAATAAACTGTATGTACGCAGCAGTGCTCCATGGTAAAATCAGCTGGAGAATGATGTGTTAGTTGGCCATTGTGGTATAAAGCTCCTTGTGGTCTCTCATTTTTTTGTTTGCTGGCCATGTTTTACAGATTCAACCTCTCTTTGGCAATAATGCAGTCTTCAGACAAATATTTTTGTAAAAATAAAGAATGATTTCAAGTCGATCAGATCACTGTTTTGGTCTTTAACGTTTCCAAATCTATTGAACAGATAGTGAACTTGCATTTGTTAATATGAACAATATTTATTTATAACTATTTATTACATTAGCTCAGTGGTTTCAATTACAGTATTGTAATGCTGATGATTGCATGTGTAAGAAAATAGCTGCTCCCTTATTTCCCAAGGGGAAACCACAGGGAATGGATCTGCATGCTTAATTTGGCACAGATTTTATGCCGGATGCGCTCCCTGAGGCAACCCTCCCATTTATCCCGTGCTTGGGACTGGCACTAGGAATACACGAGTCCATCTCTCCTCCTGGGATCAAACCGGGTAAATGTGTTCCCCCCTACACCACAGAGCCACATCTTATACACCGTATCCCTCGATCGATTAAGAATTCTAGAACTTGTTATTCACTTTTTGATGTTGAAAGACATTTGAAGGGTAATCACAGTTTAAATGGCTCACTGTTAAAATGCATGTGTGATTGAACAAACTATTTATACATATATTACATAGTCAAATGCAAATGTAATGTTTTATAGCAGCATTCTTTCAAGTGATCCTGTCATTAAATCAGTGAACTCTGAAAAGTTAAAAACTTACACTAAGTGAATGTGGAGGAGATTTGCAGACATTTAACACACAGAGTCAATATAATCAATGGGCTAACTTCTTTTACTTGCTCTTATCTCTTTCCCATGGCCTGTTTTTTATGATAGATAAAAACTCTGTCTTCTTGACCTCGTCTCTCATTGCATTACCAGACTTGGTCTGAGATCCAGGCCCAATAAAAAATGGGGGAGATGAGGAGGACGGAGTGAGGTTGTGCTCATCGAAGGACCCTGCTGTCATCAATCAGTGGCTCCAGATCTGGCAATCTCATTAGCCACCTGGGCCGCAGTCCGGAACCCAACACCCATGGTTTGCCAATTAATTTTCTGATAGGGTTCAAAGGCAGAGCAAGGAAGGTGGGAGAGGCCGGGTTGGGGGTCCATCTAGGCTTCAGTCCAACACACACACATACCAACAAAAACTATAAACACAGGCATTTAAAAATAGCTCTATTCTCTTTTTAATCTGTTTTATTCTCCCGAACAATCCCATGCCTTTCTCTTTACGTAAAATCTTTACATGCACTCAAACACACTCACACTGACACTGTTCGCTCTCTTGACCTCCACTCAAGAGTCTGACTACTTTACAGCTCTCCGAAGACACGGAGGGTTGTTTGGAGGAAAAGGAAAAAAAACAAAAAAAACAAGGGCTGACCAATTAAACAGCAGCATTCCATGGAGCGAAGCGCACCAGGCAGGGGCAGAAGGAAACTCATTTAGTAGATGAGTGGGTTTTGGGAGCACGCAGTTCCTATGAGAAGCGAGAGGTGCGAAGCAGACAGCGCCGGTGGGGATAGCAAGCTTCCTGTATGCAACAGCACCAAGAGAGCAAGCCAATCATAACATAGACTCTTGGAAAACAAGCAATGTGTTGTCACTAACAGCCAAAGATAAAGAAAGTTAAGGATGACCCAACAGTCTGCGCTGCTGGTGTGTAAATCCATTCTACAACTGTGCAAAAAGGCCAAAAATCTCCTTGTTGTGGGTTTTCAGGCCTCTGGAATGCATTACTGTTCACTTGGAGCCTGTGCTTCCTTCCAGGGATCTCTCCTAAAACCCCCATTGTTGCATTTTTCTTCATTAATAAACTTTTTTTCTTTCTTTTTTTTTTTTTTTCTTC